>PVKS010002946.1:0-110566 GCA_004027875.1 Aplodontia rufa | reverse complement strand
GAAGATAGCTGAAAGTGGGTAGTTTGTTTAATTGTCAAATGCCTCAGATATTTGCCCTACTGGGGATCACTTTCATCCCAGTTAAGGACATAAACCAGCAAGACACCCTGGGCAGTTAACAGCCCAGCTTAGTTAGTCTGAAGAAGTGAGTCAGTTAAATCCTGGGACATTTAAGGCAGTGGGCAGGACAACACACCATCTGGGGAACCACGGTTCAACTTTTCTCTTTTAAACTTGAGCACAGGCAAATGATCAAAGACATCAGAGCTACACTTGTAGGTGGCAACTCAGAGTTTTTCTAAGAAGGGAAATTTTCTCCTAAGATTGCGTTTAGAGCTACCTTTATGAGCATAACCCATATCCTTTGGAAATCTTGACTCCATTGCTGGGAAGTGTTTAAAATTTCTATTGGGGCATGGTGGGCTCTGTTAGGACACTTTCCTCTTGGTGAGAAAGCTTCAGATCTCTGATATTTTGAGGATAATCAAGAGCCCAACACCTTCAGGTAAAATACCTTTGCAAAGAAACTGAAGTCTGTTAAAATAGCTTAGAAAGCAATATGTGGGACTGCAGTGTTGGCTCAGCAGTTGGAGCGCTTGCCTGGCATGTGTGAGGACCAAGGTTCGAACCCCAGCACCACATGCACAACTAAGTGTCAGAGAAACAAAGGCCAAGTGGAGAAATAAATACAATTGATCCCCCCCCATTCTATCCCTCTATCTTTCTTTAAAAAAACAAAGGAAAGAAATAAAGAAAGCAATACGTATTTGACATCCTAGAAAATGATTTTAGGTGGTTGAGTCTGAAAGCGTGGGATGATTTTTCCAATGGGCAACCAAGAGTCTCAATAATGCTTGACACTTACACATGGAATTGAAATAGGATAATAATTGGATAAGTATCACCCAGACAAGCAAAGTCAATTGGACTTCTGTCCCTCATGAGCCAGGAGGTCATGATCACACTTCGAGTATTGGCAGGCCATGTGGGCTTTCCTGAGCAGGCGTCTCCAAGTAGGACAAGTTCAAACTGGATTGATGTTGGGTACAGGAGGTATTGTGCGGAACTGTCCAGAACATTGAGGGGTAAGAACAAGAACTGGTAGGTATAATTTTGATAAAATATAATTTTTTCCTGTGAATAATAATGACTTTTTCCTTGAGCACTTTGGGAACTGAATTTAAAATGCAATATTCTTAAATTTGAAGTGGTCAGCTGTTTAGGATAAAACTGCCTAGTGTCTCTTACCAAAAAGCAACACAAGGAGGTGAAGGGGAAATGAGTGTAGGACAAAGAACCAGCTTGTCATGAACTGTACATGTCAAAGGAACATGGAGCACCAGGACAGGGCCCTGCCCCCCACACACGGCCAACAGAAGTGAAGGGACCTGGTACTTGAAAAGGTGCATGCTGAGCACTCCTGCACCTTGGCACTCTCCTTCCTTCCTCTCCATAAACTGTCCTGGTGAGAGACACCGCCAGTACTCATGCACAAGACAGTCCAGCTAATAAGACATTATTTCTTCAAATAAGATATTGCAAGACATACTGGTAATGACAATATTTACTCATTTTTATATTTATATGTCTAGTTTTTTCTCAATCTTTCTCAGGAAGAAAACTCAAAACTGGACTGTCTGATTTAAAGCCTGACAGATGACAAGCCTGTTTACTAACACTTTACTGATTTGCAGGCACTGCCATTTGCTTTCATACATATCATTGTAACGGTTCTGTGACTGTGATTGCTCTTTTATTGATGAGGAAGTTAAGCTCAGAAAGGCTAAGGGGACTGCTGCAGTCACCCAGCTGGTTTTAGGATAAGGTAGTGTGATCCTGCAATGGCTAATGTCACATTTCTAATTTTCCTTCAATATTTGATGATTAAAATAATGAAATCTGTCATCAAGCTTTTCCTTGGTTCATCTCTGGGTGTGGAACACTTGAATCATCAACCTGAGTAAGTCCAATTTTTACAAAAGCACAACAAAAATATGTTTGTCAAACAAAACCATGATTTATAGGCCTTGATAATGAATGGTGTCCCTGGGGCTTGGTCAGAACCCATCTCAGGGTCTTATCTTAGATACAGATTCAGAATTTGCTCAGTTAGGGTTGCCCACTGGCTACTGGATCCCTAGTTTGATTAAATTTTTGGGCTCTTTTCCATTTTTCTCTTAAAACTTGCAAATAATTTTGTGCAGTGGATGGAACCAAATGGAGAGACGCTGGCAAATAAATGCCCAGGGAAATCACAGAATGATTTTCAGACTGGAAGTTCTTCTAATGGTATGGATGCTTCAGGCCATGATTTCCAGAGGTATAAACCAATTTCTTCCCAAGACACTTTCATTGTCCCTTTTACTGACAAGCTGGAGCTTCCTCTGAAGGCAGCATCTCATTATAAAACTTCCAGAGCCTTCAATCATATTACAGGCACAAACTTGATGCATATGTCTAGGTTTTAATCCTTGGCAATAAAGACTTCTAAAATAATGTTTGAAAAACATTTTTACCCATTTTGGAGTTGACTTATTGTTGCACTTAATGGCCATTTCAATTTTCAAATTAGCTATAAGCACTTCTTCCTTGACCCGATGAAAATGATACAACTTCTAGATTTCACTGTTGTGGTACCAGGTGGTGAGAACTCTTTCTGGACTTCCTTTGAACAGGTGTGAAGAGGGAATGGAGTCCTTGGCAGCATGAAAAGAAGTTGACTCACCTGCAGTGATGTGCAGGATTTGTGGGGTGGAGTATTTCTTTAGGTAAGAGACAGTCAGTCCATCTATTAGAAGACATCCCCTGCTGTCAGAGGAGCAAATAGCTAGACTTGGGTATTTTACTGGGCTGGTAGAAATGTGACATTTGGTTAGGTCCATAGGCTCAGAAATCCCTCACTTTATTAGATTAGGTAGCATGATGCCCTCATCTGTCTGCGGATCCTGTTCAAGAAATTTAAGTTTTTTAACAATAATTGATAGGGCAGATAATAAGCACTTTTACAAACAATCCAATGTGTTGTCAAATGCCCTCATCTTAAGTGAAGCAAGGATGGCAAGAAGTTTTAGAAGTATGTATGTTGACCCTCAAAGATGTTCAGGGACACAGAAGCCCACCTCAAGCAGGCAAGAGCAACTTAATGCCCCTTCTCTCAGAGTGCCAGTCTTACTGCTGTTCTCCAGCAGCCCAGGGACTCCCTTCCTTTATGTGAACAGATTCAGGATTACATCACCTAGTTTAGCAATCTCATGAAGGACAAATAGAGCTTCTTTCTCTCAGGGTCTTCTATGAAATACAGAGGGTCTCCCATTGGTCCAGGAATGTCACATGCTCCTCATAGGGCCTCTATTTCATCATATATTTAAGGCACTGGTATGGGAAATATGCATAAATTTAAAAATGGCTTATTAAAGATACTTGATGTCAGGGCTAGAGCTGTGGCTCGGCGGTTACGGTGCTTGCCCAGCATGCACGGGTGTACAAGTTCAGGCCCCCAGCACCATGTACACAATGAAGTCTCAGAGAAATGAAAGCCACATGAAAAACTAAATAAAAATTATTTCTCTCTTTCTCTCTCTCTCTATCACTGTCCCTCTTTCTTTAAAAAAAAAGATGATCTATAAAATGATGGGAAATATAGCACATTAACAAATGCATAATTTGAGTCAGCAAATTGAGACAGGAGATATATAAATGGTGATGAAAATCAGACAGGTATGCTGAATGTGACTCAGGCTCTTTTGTGAAGAGAAGTATTCCATCTATTTTTTGAAGAATGTATTGGATCTCAATGATTGGGAATAAGGCAGGGAGAGTCGTTCCAGGAAGAAAACATGGCACAAAGAATGGCAAAGCAGCAGGAACAGGGAAGAGTTAGGAGCTTGATTTTTTTAAGATACAGCTTTTATAAACGAATGTTCAGATCATAGAGGGTTTCAAAGTTTTCAGTTTCAATGTAAACTGTTGGATTTATCTCCTAAATTCAGGTCCACATCCTTAATCAATGGCTGGACACTTACTCTTATGTCCTACCACTACCTCAACTCACTGTCCTCTCTCTCTCTCTCTCTCTCTCTCATTCATATATATATATACACACACACACATACATACATACATATATATTGGCAGAAGCATCATTTTCTTAGCAATTCAGGGATGACCATTCCTAGGACTAGGTGGCAGTGTGGGAAAATCACAATGATCTCTTTGAACCCCAACATTTTTATGTGGGTAAAAATAAAGTTAAAACAAGCTTGGAGGATAAAGTGAGCAGGGACAAGAAGTGTTCGAGTCAGTCTACAGCCGTAGGATCTGGATGCACTGGCACAGGGGCAGCCCACCCTCCGTGCAGGCAATGTGAGCTGGATGAAGTGCACTAAAACTAGTGGCAGACAGACTCACGGACAGAAGCCATAGATCTTTTTGGGCAGTGGTTGGGTGTAGACCTCTTCCTTCACCTCTAGTACCTGAATCTTGGAGATGTGTGTAAACATAAGCCCCCTACAGGAACTCAGAAGCCCTTGAAAGGCTTTGTGTAGGTCCACGTGTATTGATTTGATCACGGTCAACTACAGGAACCAAGACCCTGAAATAGTAGTGACTTAAATCAGAGCTTTATTTTTCTCATATAATAATAGAAGCATAAGCAGCCCTAGCAGATGGGGCTGCTCATGACATCAACAACCTAAGCTCTATAGCACATGGAGTGTACGTCTCATCATGTCCACAATCCCACAAGCAGAGAGAAGAGGAGCCCTCCAAGGGCACAGAGTGAGGGCTGTACACACCGCTTCCACTCACAACTCAATGGCCGTAACTTAGGTAAACGCTGCATATAGCTAGAAATGCTAGAGCCACGTGCTCAGTTAATAGGAAGCGCGCACACTCACACTCTTCCTGGGAACCAAACACTGCTCTGAGAGCTTTACACACATTACAACAAGTGAGTGCTATTATTATTATTTCCATTTTTCAATTAAGTAATTGAGATTAGAGATGTTGAGTAATTCACACAGGGTCATCAGTCATTGATTAAGGTGAAATTTGAACTCTCACAGGATGATTCCAAAATTGGTGATTCTGCAATGCTTCCTCTAAAACTCAGGTTTCTGTTGCTAAAGAAAGAAAGGAAGGAAGAATAAAAATTGGGGGACAGTCATCACTACAATAGCTCCCCAGTATACATCATTGTTATGCACAAGTGATGGCTCCAAGCTCTGGGATTCCATTCTCTCTGGTTTTCTAGCACACTGTCACTCAGAGCAGCCTGTGGAAATGGCTGACGTGGTAAGTTCTGGTCTAACCTCTTTGCTTCCAGCTGCTCCACACTTCAGGCTTCCCTGCAGTTGCCAGCCAAAGGAATCTTTCCCGAATGTCACTTTCATCACTCCATGCCCCTCTTTAGAAACCAAGAGGTTAGGCACTATATACCTGGGTCAGTCAGTGTTCTAAGTGTGGCCTTCAAGGTCTTTCACAAATAGGTTCCAAATATAAATTCCAAATTTACAAATTCCTCTTCAGAGCCCACTCAGAACATCTTGACACCTGTCAGCTTGGCCTGATTATACCATGTGCATTCCTGTACACCAGCTGTCTGGCTAGGAAAGGAAGGGTCACCTATTTATAGATAGGGAAATCTTATTCAAGTCCTTCTGTCACAGAGAATGGACCTGGCTTGTTCCTACTTTGCTTATGTGAGGTCAACCACTCCATCCAGCTTGTGTCCCATCTGCCTATTGGTGACAAGAGTTCTGTACCATACCCAGTAGCTCACTCTGCCAAATCATGGCATCCACTGCTCTGTTCTCACTTCTCCCTCTTCCTGGACAATGGTGTGAGCTCTCCTTCTACGTATGTTGCCTTGCATCTGATGGCAGCAGAGGCTAAGTTTTGTCCTATTATGAACTCCTATGGCAGGAAGATAATCAATATACTTTGTTGATTGGTTGATTGTTGGTCCTAAATGACTTATTTGGTCACCCTTGAGAATCCCTGTAAGAAACAAAACTTGAAAAACAATTCAGCTTGTGCTCTCTGATAAGCAAACATGCCATTTAGATTACAGGATTGCCTAATGTCAAGAAAATAAGAATATTGAACCTTCTCCTCTGCCATGGATCTGTACTGTCCACCTAATGTCTGTCAAAAAAGGCAGATACAGATTTGTAAGGACATCAATGAACACTTTACAGTATTCTGTATAACTACCGAAGAGCTCCCAGCTCTTCTCAGGTAACTGAACTGGGGTCTAGCCATTTCTTGAACATCTTCCTTTCAGGGAAGGAAGCAAGTGGGCATCAGTGAAAGAGCTTTGTTTCAGAAAGGATGGGCTCACATACTTCTAGAATGAAGGAGGAGGAATGTACTTTTTAAGGGGTTACCTTTCAGAATCCTTGTTTGTGTGCTCTTGGCTCCAGAGTCAGAGCCAGAGGGAAGAGGTGGTGACAAGATTATATTTTAAAGCCAGGGCGTTGTAAGCTTGTCTTAGACTTCTGAGCTTTCAGAGTGTTTGTTCAGGAGGTAGTTTCCAAAGTTTTACAACTTTGCTAAAAACAGTTGGGCTCCTCTTTAGATCTATTCATGTGATATCATTCTTAGTGACTTCCGAGGACGTGGCATTGTTGCTGAGAACTGACACGGCAATGAATCTTTACTGGCACCCATCAGACCTGGACTTTTGTGTCTCACATTTTACTTTGATATTTTTTTATCTCTTTTCTGAAATTCCCTGGAAACCAGCTTTGTCTTGTGTGTTGTAGAACAAGCACAGAATTTATACAATCACTGCCTTGCCACACTACAGTGGATTTGCATCTTCCAGCTAAGCGCAAATTGGCCATCCTTAAGTTCAATGACATTTGCCTCTCTTTAAATGAGCACCACTAAAGCGACTTGTAGACATGACTGTTTGTTTAGCTTGGCTTCTCTCTTTGATCTCATGTTAACATACCTTAATGGCAGGTAATGATTGATAATAGAGTTTTGTAAAGTTCAGATAATAAATACTGCTTAACTCATAATAATGCTGAATAATGTACTTTTTATGACTTGGTTTGATGGAAAATTTCCTTGTCAGCTTGGTCTAATTGTCCAAACAAAACCACCCATTACTTGAAGAAATACATGTCCTTCCTAGACACATTAATTAGGGTCATGGCTGGGCTGCACAAAGGAATATAGTAACACTTCAGTTATCTCTAAATGTAATCTTTGGACAGTCTTACTAATGCTGAAGTCAGGTTTAATGAGAAGCTTTTGTTTACACTTGCCCTTTGAGCCGCTCAGGCCTAGGTTGGAATCTACGGTGTGGTTGTGGCCACATGTACACACACCAGGGTCTTCCCTTAAGGCTCCTAGAGGTCACCAGTTTTAGTGGTTTGAACATCAAAGTCACAACAGGAAGTCGTCTTTGCCTTAGCACAGTGGGTAGGGGGATATTTCTGAGAAGGATAATTTTAAATATTTTATTAGTACTGCATATCTGAAATCAGCAATTTTACAAGGCATTGAGATTAGAGTAAATAGGGGAGTTTGTGTCTTGGGGTTAACAAGTTCAGGTGTATATCGAATTATTTAGCCCAATCTTTCTTGCCAAAATGTGGCATTTCCATGGTGCTTCACTATCTTTGAAATCCCAGGAATATTCCAGAAAATTCAGGAGAAAGGAAATTCAGGAATCCCATTTACAATAGTATCCACCAAGTAATATACTTACGAATAAATTTAAGCAAGAATGCAAAAAAATCTATACACTAAAAACTACAAAACACAGATGAAAGAAATTAAAGACACAAATAAATAGAAAGATATTCCATGTTCATTAATTGTAAGAATTAATATTGTTAAAAAGTCCATCCTACCCCAAGTCATCTACAAATTTAATGCAATCCCTATAAAAATTCCAATGGTATTTTCCATGGATATAGGAATAAATCCTAAAATGTACACAGAACCACAAACCACTCTAAATAAATAGTGGGAAAACTGGATACCAGCATACAAATGAATGAAATTACACCCTTACCTTATCTGATGTGCAAAAATCAACTCAAAACTGATTAAAGACTTAAAATACAAGACCTGGAAATGTAAAAGTACTAGAAGAAAGCAAAGAAAATTCTCTATAGCATTGGTCTGGGCCAGGATTTTTGGATATGTTCCCAAAGCACAAATAACAAAAGGCAAAATAGACAAATGGGATTTCAATGCACTACAAATAAAAAAATCCATCCACACAGTGGATTGACAGCTATGGAAGGGGAGAAAATATATGCAAAGCATGCATCTTAAAAGGGGTTATGTGTGTATGCATGTGTGTGTGTGTGTGTGTGTGTGTGTATGTATGTGTGAACACTGTTGCTGAGAGTGTAAATTAGTGTTGCTATTATGGAAAACAGCATGGAGGTTTCCAAAAAAACGAAAATAGAACTATATAACCCAGCAGTTTCATTTCACATCTGTACATATATACACAAAGAAAATGAAGTCAATATGTTGGACAGACGTTGGCTCGCTCACGTTCATTGCAACACTATTCACAATAGCCGAGATATGGAAGCAACCACATCTGAGTGTCTGGATAAAGAAATTGTGGTATGTATACACAATGGATTACTGTTCAATCTTTAAAAGAAGGAAATCCTGTCATCTGTAACAACATGGATGAAACTGGAGGATTTTATGCTAAGCAAAATAAACCAGACACAGAAACAAAAATACTGCATGATCACATTTGTATATGAAATCTAAAAGAGTCAAATTCATAGAACCAGAGTACAGTGGTGGTTATTACAGGAAAGGAGTGAGACTTCGGGGAGCAATTGGTCAAAGGGTACAAAATTTCTATTAGATAAGAGAAGTAAGTTTTAGGAATATATTGTACAACATGTGACTACAGATAATAATAATGTCCTGTATGCTAGAAATTGCTAAGAGAGTAGATCTTAAATGTTCTCTCCAACAAAAAAATGTAATTATGTGAGATAACACATATGATCTAATCATTCCGCAATATGTGTGTGTGTTTATAAAATCACAATGTACCTCACAAACATATACCATGAAAAGGAAAAAGATGAATGAAAGAACTATTTGCTCTCCACTTTGAAAAAAGAAAGAAAGAAAGAAAGAAATGCAGGAGATGACCAAGTGGGCTTTTAACAAAATGACCAACATGACATCCAAAGTTTGACCTCAGGGCTCAACTATAAGGAATCCAAATATAGGTCTTTGGAAAAGGGTGTTTGGCTTTAAAGTTTAGGAATGACTCAATTCATGATTTCAGTGACTGTTTCTATACTCAGTTCAGGGACTAGTTGCTTGCACTGCATATTGGGAAGGGGAGTGTTTAATTTTTCAGATTGGAGCCGAATTGCCATCTTATTAAAGACAGTTTCATATCTCCTTGAATGGGATTGATTCGCTTACTTCTTTCCATTAAAAGCACATGTTCTTTTTTTCATTGTTAAACATGCAAATTCATTCATGACTTTCATAGCCGTTAACACACCATGGACTTTAGAAAATAACCTAAGATCGGCTTTCACCGAACAGTAGGTGCGTTGCAAATGTCACTGCCAATCAACCGCTTTCCTTTTCCTGATAGATGAGAGCTGATGTTTGGTGAGGCTCACTGATCGACACTTGTCTATGCTTTTAAGTCAAACGAAAGCAACAGGAATGTTCATTAACCACTGTAAACTTGTATTAAATTTATTGCTTACTTTTTTTATTCATTTAGAAAGCAAATATTTGGTTTCCTAATTTTTCATGTATAATGTTTTTCAAGGAAAATCCATTTTGCTGAATGTTATTATCCTTACATAGATATATTTAAGCCACCTAGAGACAGTTGGTGCAGGTGTTCTTAATCCTGACTGCATGATAAGTCACCAGGGAAGTTATTATAAAAATATTGATATCTTAGGCCCACCTGAGAAAAATTAAATTAGAATCTTGGGGTTGGGACTCTGGCTTTATATACAGGTAGTCTTAAACCCTTCCCAGGTGTTCTAATGTGTAGGTAGGTCAGGGGTTGGAAACTCCTGATTGAGAGCAATGTTTCTAAAATCACGGTCCAAGAGAAATTCTCAGCAGAGCCGCCCAGGGCACTTATTAAAGGTACCTTCTCAGGCCCCACCAAGATCTGCAAACTGCTTAAAAAGAGCCTGGAAACTGGCTTTCAGCATCGACTTCATATGAATGCTAAAGTTGGAAATTTACTGCTCTGCTCAATCTGTTTCATTTCCCTATAAGCCAATCCTAACAGAGATAAAGCTAACTCTGTTCATCATCACCACAACCCTTTTACCAGGGGTACTGCGATTACCCTTACACAACTGTGGAATCAGGATTTGAACTTGTGAAGCTGGCTTCACAGCCTGCACACAGCCAGTCCTTGCTAGCTCCCGAGCTTGTGTGTAAAAGCATACTCGTGGTGACTGCCTGAGGCCAGCATGGTGGTGGCAAGTCAGGTGCTGACTGCAGGTACCACCACGAGGTACAGAAAGTGAGGAAGGTGCTCATCCTGATGGTCCATGGGGGTTTCGGAAAGGCTTCAGAAAGGGCCAAAGCTGGAACTGATCCTTGCAGGCTGGGGAGGACTTCTGATGGCAGCACTTGGGCAATCACTGCAGGAAGTGTGTAGAATGCTCAGAGCACAGCAGGAGTTTTCTATGGCTCAAGTGCAGGGTTGTGCTGGGTGAGTCCCAGTTTAGAAGTGAAGACTTGAGGCAGATTGCATGAAATTGACTTCTTACCTGTTCCAGCAACCAATAAATTACCCGTTCAACCAGTAAATGTTTGTATCCCAATAATAGATGGTGGTTTATGAGCAGAGAGGAAAATTTGTAAAGTTGAATCTGTATTTGCTGGCATTCAATCACTCATACACAAGGACTCACTCATAAATGCTTTAAAATATTATTAATTTTGATTAACAAATGCATTAGCATGGAATAAAACCCAAACGAACAAAAGGCTATAAATGGAAAATAAGTCTTCCATCCACACCTGACCACTAGCAATCCAGCCCGGCTTTCAGAGGTAGCCATTGTTCCTCAACTGGGAAATTCTTGGCAATCTTTTCTTTCTACTTTCTGCCAAATTAATGTGGTCACGTGATCTGTGTAATAGTTAACCCTCTCAGTTCCTTAACTCGCTGAGGTTTAGTCCAGAGGATGGTTATATATTATACATCTGAGATTCTCAAAGATATTCATTCAACAAATATTATGGAGTGCCCACTATGTGCCTGCTACTGAATGCCTACAGAAGAGATAGAAAGAAAAGTAAGATAAAACATTTGCCATTAGGAAACTCACAGTATAATACGGTGAACCACCAAAAACCAGTGATTACAATACTCTGTGGGAAATGTAACGGTAATAAACTCAGGGCTTTATGAGGATAAGTGGGAGCTGAAGTCGCAACTTTTTCTAGTTCTCACTGCCTCTGGGCAGAGAGAGATGCTGAGCCACTAAAGCCCTAGGCTAATGTTGTACTGAAGGTGAACTGCATTCTTCCAAACTCATTCTTTTTTTTTCCGCATAATTTAATCCAAATCTGTCTTTCCTATTCATAGCCTCTTTCATATCTAATATTTTAGACGACTATTCCCTTGTTAATTTATTATTAATCACTAGTTATTGTGATTCTCCATATCACTCAATTTATGTTACTTCTAAAGTTAATAGCCTAGCAGTTTAGTTCAGGCTTTTTGAAAGTGGGTATAAATAAAAACTTATGAGTTTTGTGCTGCTGGCATATGATTCTGAGTTGCGTTTCTGTTTTAATTTTTGTGTGTCCCACTGAAATGTCAATAGGTTATGAATATTCTTATGAATATTCGTAAGAATCCTCTTATAGAAAACATAGTGGTATTGCTAAGTTAAATAGGCCAAACACAGAAAGACAAATACTATAGGACCTAACTTTTATGTGGATTCAAAAAAGTCACACTTACAGAAATAGAGAGTAGAACTGTAGTTTCCAGGGGCTGGAGATGGAGAAAATGGGTAGATGTAGATCAAAGGGTACAAACTTTCAATCATAGCATGAGCAGGCTCTAGGGATCTGACATGCACAACATGAGTGGTAACGGGCATATTTATTTGATCATGACAAACATTGTGTGATGTAAACACATATCGAATCATCATGTATACTCTGGCTAGATCTACAATATTTGCTTGTCAATATATTTAAAATGTTTGAGTTAAATAATAATGTGACATGTAGTATACATCATTTTTCATTTTTTTAATATAGTTTCCCAAGATCAAGTTCCATAACATGTTATGTACATTATATTCAAGAAAGGATTCCATGGTTCAGTAAGCTTAGACATTAGAAAATAAGCTTTTATACTCAAGAAATTCTCAGAGGATTTAATATGCCAACATACATTGGGAATTTCTAGAAGATCATTGGGTGTAGTGGTTCTCAAACACATTATGACCATGAAAACTAGTTTTTTCTTTTTAAGATAAATAGCCATTGTTTTGGGGGAGGACATCGCTTTGTTTGATACCTGATGATGTCTACTGCAACAGATTGTGTATGTGAAATACTCCAACAAATGGTTCTTCATCAGAACAGAAACACTCTCGAAAGAAACGTGTATATTTATAGTTCACAAAAACCACATTCGAATCACTGGTGAATTCTTTCTGTGCATTGACGGAATATGCTGAACTATTTGTTGAGCCTTGTGCTGTGACCTAGCGAGGCTTGACCATTCCCAGCCCAGGTCTACCCTCTAAGGAAGAGCCCCTGCAGCCCTGCGCTGCTCTTCTGTTTGATTCTGCTACCCCTTTTCAAACTTTTTGACTTCTGCTAACACTCTTTCTTTTTCTCTAACTCCTGTCTGTGGAAAGACAATAGTTTAGCTGTGAAGAAAGTAAAAGCAGGCTATGTGGGAAGAGACTGGCAGAGAGCGCAGAGATGGGGTGGGGAGTTAAGAATGAAGACAGAGGAGAGAAACACAACGACCACATGGCTCTAACAGTCATCTTTAAACGTTTCTGTCTTGGTGTTGATCCTTGCGGTCAGATGAGCTCTGGGGTGGCATGAGAATCTCTTTAAACCCAGACATCAGAAATGCTCCTGTGCTGCACTGGAGGGTTTGGCAATGACTTGGGGGCATCGACAAGGTTGTTACAATGTGAAGACACTGTTTCAGAAGCTCCTCAGGAAAGTTCTAACCAGACAAGTTTTCCCTTTTCTTTGTTACATTCTCCACCGTGTGACTGTGAGTCCCCGGTCTCAGTTTATGCTTCTGGAAAGAACAAAGCTATTTTGATCTCTTTCTATAGACCTTCTCATTGCACTGTTAAGAATGAGAGGGCTGTGAAGCAAAGAAACAACTCAGAAGCTCAGAAAATAGCTGATGGATGAGTGGAACACAAGAAGCTATAGACAGAGTGAGCGGACTTCAAAAGCAAGCCTTTCCGCAGGCGCATTAGTTGGGATTACATTCAGATGTGAGTGACAGGAAACCCAAGATAACGGTGGTTTAGACAAGATTGAATTTTATTTCTCTCTCATGTGGAAGTGTGGGTAGGTGGTCTGGGGCCGCCAGGGTGTTCCTCCTGCCTTCTCTTTTCTATTAGAGGCAGAGCCTATACCACCCCAATGTTTCAAAGCCCTAGTGCCCACATTTTAGACGATGGGTGCAGAAAGGAAAGTTAGAAAGTGAGAGACAAAGGGCACACGTGTGTTGCTCTTTCAGGAAGATTTCTTGGGCAACTGTACAACATTCGGCTTACGATCCACGGGCCATCACTTAGCCGTGTCTAGCTGCAGGACAGGCTCAGCAATGCAGTCTTTATTCTAACAGCTTTACGTTCAGTCAAAACCTGAATGCAATTACTGGGGAGGATGGTGATAACTCATAATGGGGGAGGTGGTAGACTACACAATTACTCACAAAAATGTTTGACCCTCCCTTTGCCACTCACATCAAATTCAACCATGTGATTTGCTTTAGCCAATGAAATAAAAGTTTTAGAGCTGGGAAGTCTCACCATGTCCTCTTTTCCATCTGCAATGAAACTGGCGATGTTTGTGAGATTTTTCAGTCACACTGGGGCCTGGAGGGAAGATGACATGGAATTGAGCTGCCGCTGACCTGTCATAGACAGGAGAGACAAGTGGAAAATAGACCTTTTTGGTTTTAAGTCCCTGAGATTTGGGTGTCATTTATTACAGCTGCATGACTCCAAATACAATCCTTAAGCCATCACCATCAGCAATACATTGGGAATTATTAGAAATATGTATTCTCAACCCCACCCTCGGCCTACTGAATTTAGAAATTTGAGCAGGGTCCAGGATTCTGGTGCAGAATCCTCTAGGGGATTCTAATGGAGGCTAAAGTGTGAGAGCCACATTCCTGTTGTGGGGGAGGACTAACCATCTCTATCACATGCAGGCTTAGCTGCCATACACAGGTATAGCAGGGAGCAGGGGCTGCCTTGTGTTCCTCGTGGGGGAGAGACAGTACACACAACAATTACAAGAACACAAGACTCATCTTCCACTGTTTTGTTATTTTCTGTAGCTACTGCACGTAGGATTTCTTCTTTCTTAATTTCTTTTGCAGATAGCTTGCTATTGGCATATGGAAATACTACTGATTTTTGTATGTGGATTTTGTATCCTGCAATTTTACTGAATTTATTAATTTTAATAGTATTTTGGTGGAGTCTTTAGGAATAAACACACACACACACACATTGTCTGTAACAAGGACAACTTGACTTCCTCCAATTCCTCCAAGATATCCAATTTGGATATCTTTCGTTTCATTTTCTTGCTTAAGTGCTCTACTTAGGACTTCCCAGTACTGTGTTGAATAGAAGTGGTGTACGTGGCATCATTGTCTTAACTTAGATCTTGGAAAAGCTTTCAATCTTTCCCCAGTCTGTTTGAGGTAGGTTTGTTGTAGATGGCCTTTATAGTGTTGATGTACTTTCCTTTTATACCTAATTTATTGAAGGTCATTTTTTATAATGAAAGCATGCTTACTTTTATCAAATGCTGTTTCTGCATCTACTGAAATGATCATTCAGTTGTTGTCCTTCAATCTGTTGCTGTAACGTATCCTATTTATTGATTTGTGTATGTTGGACTATCCTTGCATGCCTAGAAGTAGCATCTTCCTGTCATTTGGTGTGACTTTAGCCCTAAGGGAAGAGACTATAGCAACAGAAATTGAGGACCAAAATTCTTCATTCTAGAGAGGAAATTAATTATTGCAAGAAGTAAAACAGATGCTCCCATACCCTTGAAGCTTCAAGAGTAAAACGATGTATTAAAAATCTATTTCTCACTTATTTGACATTACGATGCCCTATTATTGTAGTTGGAGTGCATACAAACCAATAAAATAACACACCTAAAACATTAAAGTAGATTGTGCTATTAAATGATCCATATCTGACTTTCCCCAGTTATTACCACCTCGAAACAGTGAAGGCACCCTAAATTGCACCAAAACCTGGCTGACAAAACTACACTTCCAATTCCTAAATGTTCCACATAACACATTTGCATCCTGCCAAGCCAAGGCCTGTGACTTTCAAAGAAATTGCAGGATGCAGCTCTTAAGGACCAGAAATAAATAATGGACACAGCCTCCTTTTATCACTCCACCAAAATATGATTAGAATTAATAAATTCAGTGACATTGCAGAATACAAAACCACCATACAAAAATCAGCTAGTGTTTATATGCCGGTAGTGAACCATCTGAAAAAGAAATTAAGAAAGCAATCCATGGGCTGGAGCAGTGACTCAGTAGTTGGAGCACTTGCCTGGCATGTTCGAGTACTCAGGTTCAAACCCCAGCATCACATACACAACTAAGTGTCGGAGCAACGAAAGCCACATGAAAATCAAAATAAAATTGATTTCTTTTCTCTCACTCACTCTATTCCTCTCCCTCTCAAGAAAAGTTATAGAAAACAACATGAAACGCGCAGGCAGATGACATATTCATTCTTGTAGCAATGGTATGTACTTCTTTTCACTCCTTGCCAGAACTTCTGCATTGACTGGATTGCTCTGGTTCACTGGACAGAATTCTAGATAGAATTTCCTAATGATCCAACTTCTTCCTGGTCCTCACTGTCTCCTGACTCCAGTTAGATGATTACATAGAATAGAACCAAGACATATTCTAGCACATTCTTCATCTAGATGTAGGTTTTATCTCCACACTGCCAACCTAAAAGTGTTAATGCCCATGCACTGGTGGTAGGTGATTTTGTAGGAACAGGAGCCTTCCATAGGATGGTGAAGGGAAACATGTTGAAATGAGGCCTGTGGTGGTGGAGAGGTGGCACCAATGGCTCCTTCCTCCAGGCAACAGACTGCACTTCACCCTCTGCTCTTTTTTTTTGTGAGAAATCCAGGTTTATAATAAAATACCAACTAACCCTAATGAGGCAGCAATTTAGCTTGAATCGGCAATATTCTACATACATTTACCTCACAGTGTGAGGTGAGCAAACCTCCCCATTGTGTGAAGGAGCAGGTACCTCATTTGCTGTCTTGAGCTGAATAGTTGCCACATTTAAAAGAACAAACATGATTTCCCTAGGATATCACTTTTAAGTGCTATGGTCAATTCTCAGACTAAGCTTCTATATTAGTCAAGTGGCATTTTCCTCAGAGCCCACATGGAAACCCCACTGTCTCTAGCCCACTGAATTCTCAGTGCAAAATACCATTGCATCAAAGAGGCCGAATGTCCCCAATCCTCAATGCCTCAGATGAAAACCACAGAGGACACAGCTCTGGACCTGACCCATCCCCAGGAGCCCAGGGCCATCTCTGGAGTCCCCTGAGGACAGGTTCAGAACCCAAAACAAGTTAGACCCACTATACCCTTACATTTGTTTCTCTAAGGAAAATGAAATTTAAATAAATGTCAAGGGTCATCATGAAGAGGAGCAGAAAGCTAGAACACGTCACCATGTTGACCGTGGGAACAGAAAGGGCAGCACAGAGAGCAGGGCAGGAATCCAAACCCAAGTGTCTCCACCGTCCAGCAGGTCTAAACTCCCCAGGTTTTCTATTTAACACTGATTACTTGGCTTTGACAATAAAATTTGAAACTCTATTTGAGGTTCCTTCTTTCCTTGGGAACAAACAGTATTGTTCTAAAACTACTTAATAACAGAGGGGAGGCAAGACAAAGGCAGCATTATTTTTTTATACCTCTTCCTGCCTCCAAGAGGCAGAGGAGGAAAGGGAAGAAGGATGTTGGCTCCCTTGGCTTTATTAGGATCAGTTTATAAAAACTTCTGGACTCTCGGGGTGCTGAGCCAATAGAGGAGGGTTTCCCCACAGAATGATGCAGTGAGGGGGATCCTTGGAGCTGCTCTTCACTGTGATGGCTTGCTGCATGACCTGCCCCATTGGGGGTAACCAAGTTGTGGAGTAGGGCAACCTGCAGCCATCCTCCGGCTCCCAGAAGTCTGACTCTTGCTGGTGTGCTCCTCATGTGCGCCCGCCCTGCCCTCCCTCTAAGTTTCCACACCTGTACCCCTTCCTGCATGGACAGCTCCACAGCAAGTCTCCACCAGCAACCTCGGCTGCACGATGGTAGTGACCTCTTCCTCCACCACTGTCTCTAGTAGTTCACACGGGTGAGCTAAAGATGCATACACATTCTAAGGAAGGCAAATTATTTGCTATTTTATAAATTTTATATTCACAATCAAAACTTTTACAATAAACCAAAACCACAAAGGTAGAATCTTTCCAAAAGACTCAAAGCAACCCCCTCCTCACCCTGCACGCCCCCTATACATCTGCAAACCACTAGCATTCCAATAGGGTCTGACTTGTTTCCATGCCCAGGAGGAGCCCTAGGTAGCTGCCCCCTCAACAGTGGGCTCAGGGCTATGGACCAACCCTCATTCTGACCTCCAGGTTGCTAGTGGCTGACCTCGGTTTTCTGCAGGGAAAAAAAGCACATGCTACCATTA
Source organism: Aplodontia rufa (assembly GCA_004027875.1). NCBI lineage: Eukaryota > Metazoa > Chordata > Mammalia > Rodentia > Aplodontiidae > Aplodontia > Aplodontia rufa. Next base: position 92,564 of record PVKS010002946.1, on the reverse strand, counting down.
GCAGTGGGCTGTGCAGACCCCTGTTTGCTAGTAGGAGGAGAGTGGTATTTGAGCATTATCCCTCCACTGCAGGGAAACCTCTGCCCTTCTTCCCAGCCTTGTGGGGGTGGGGTCCTGACTGCGCCTGCTGCAGTGGGTGAGCTTTCTCCTCCCTTCAGGGTGTTCTGCTTTCCTCTTCTGTGTACTCCTCCATTTTCTTTGTGTCTTGGTCCTCATTCTCCTGTCCTTCATGCAGTACTTCCCCTTGGTATGGTTTCTCTTACTGTCCGTCTTCTCCTAATTTAAATGTTAAGCAAGGAGCAGTAAACAAGAGAAAGTTTCCAAACAACAAATTTTACTTTTTAAAAGTTCTGTATTACTGTCTAGTATTCTTTCATTTCCCACTTTTAATTTGAAAATTTCTGATTCTACTGAAAAGTCACCAAAAAGTTACAAGTAACACAAATGTAGTTGTCACCTGTATTCATCAAATGTGGGCATTTTGCCACATTTATTTTCTCTTTCAATGTACATTCTTAATTTTTTTCTTGCTGAGCTATTTTAGAGAAAGTTACAGATATCATAAACCTATATGCCTAAACTCTTCCACATGCACTGCTTAAGAACTAAAAATTTCTCTCTCATAACCACAGTATAAGAATCAAACGAAGAAAATCTAATAGTGGTATGATTCTATTGGTCTAGAGATCTAGCCTTGTGAGTCTATTTAAATATCTGAAGGAAGAATCTGACTTTGGTTTGCATAATCTTAAAACAGGATTTTATTGCAGTTTCACCAAATTCCACATCGTTAGGAATGGGTGGTGGCTGTACCATGCTGCTTTTTCTCTTTTCTCATATTCTTAATTTGTTTCACTTATAAAATACAGATAACACTAAAACTATCAATCAGCCCAGGGGGATTTAGCTGATGAACTATATTTTTAGCATGTTGAAGTCGTTGGAAAAGCATTGGGGTGCATGTTCAATACCCGTGGAGACCAGCACCTCATTTGCCGATGACCTCCAGAGACCTTACATGATGTTTTGGTATAAATCAATTTCATGAAGATTCAGATTGAGGGACATAATCGATCTAGCTTCTTCCAGGGATGTGTTTATACTAGACTACCCATTCAGAACAAGAGCCAGGATGATGTTGAAATGAAACTGATAGCTCTTTGTTGTGTTTTAAAGGAAGAGCTGTGTCCTTATACATATGTCAACAGACAAGCGAACAACATGCAACATTGTTGGTTTAAGAGCATCTGTATTCCTGTATTCCAGACAAACAGCTCTGCCTGACGAGAGCTAAAGTCCAAGATTCGACTTGAGATTGATTCCACCAACATGATCGGAATAAACCAAAACAGACATGCTTTTCTGCAACCTACCAAACTCAAATCGATGCCCCTGGAATTTGAACCTTTCCCCATTTAGCTGTTTTCCTGCGACATTAAGAGGACATCCTTTCTCTCACCAAAAGGGATTTGTCCTTTTTATCTAGTCAGAAGAGTGCTTCAGCTATTTGCATTTCAGAATTGCTTAGCTGCCCAAGCATGCTCCGTGTGTGCTTTTGAAATGTGTCATTGAGGCACGTGACTGCTGTTCTCAAGCTGATGTTGGACTTTCTCCAACAAATATGGATTATGTTAAAGTCGGTTCTGAATTGACGAGGATATGTTAATAACTCCCAGATGGGCATCTCTGTGCTCTCCAGCAGGGAAATGCATGCAGTCTATGGCAGGAGCAAGTGTTTGGCAGGTCCATCATTCCGTCATTAAAGGCCACATTATTACTTACAACTGTGCTTGCATGACAATGGCTGCGATGGGCTCAGCCTCACTGTAATGAGCACTAGGAATTTGCTTTTAGGTAGATTGTTTTCCAGGTGCTGAAAAAGATTTTCTTCAAAATTTCCCTCTTCCTGATGCCAAATAAGGTATTATGAATGAATCAAAGAGCAGCGTGGGAGCTGGGAGTCTAAGCTATTCCTTGGAGACCAAGACAGGCAAAGCTAAATGCCCAGGGATGCACAACAGGATGTTGTCCTTGCACAACAGGATGACTTTTCTCAGTGCCTGCCCTGAGCCTACCTCCTTCAGTGCCTAGTTGCTGCCCTAGCGAGTTCCAGTTGGAAGAATTATTTACATGAGAGTTTACATTGGGGCGGCTGTTTCCATTACGTGGCATGACTTCTTTGTTTTTGGTTTTTATTCTATAGAGGGTGATTGTTTTGAAATTGTTTTTTAAGAAGTGAAAAAATGTGCATCCTCTATAATTGTGTTTCCGGTCCAGAAGGCAACTGAGTGTATTTGGAGTTAAATTCCAACCTGACAATTATTACCTAAGAGTATACAAGCAGGGACTTTGTGGTTAATATAATGCATTGAGATGAAATTGGATATTAAGATGAAATGGAATATTTTGACAGCAAAATGATCATTTTGGTGATTATGAATAGATTTGTCTTATTTTAGGACAGGAGTGAGAGGCAACAGCATCTCCATTTGCAAAGTAAATGCTGCATGTGCATTGCTTTCATTTAGAATGTAAAATAATCTTGCATCCCAATATATATGTTGCAGTGAAAATGCCCGAGACTGATAAAAAGGAATTGAAAACATTCAGTTGCAGATGGTACACTTTCTCCTTTGCTTTGGGCCTCTTTTCCAATAACAAATAATTCAGCCACAGAGAGTTCCCTTGCTTTACCATCAGGTAACTGGATTTTATGATGTCATTTCATCTGCATAGGCATATCTATATGTTCTCTTTCTCCCACCCCCACTTTCCAGCAACTCCAAGGAATTTAAAAGTATAAAACCACATCTGCCAATAACATTATGATGAACCATTTAAGATTTGGATTTTTTACAAGGCAGCAGCACTAAATGCCATTGATTCCCAGCATGCACTGGTATATTTTTAATGTTAACAGTTGGGATTTTAAAATATACCATTTTAAGTCATTTAAAAATATCAAAAGATCAGCAAAGTTTCCACAATGAGGCCTGCCTGAAGAGGGCTTATCACGGTGTGAGACTATGAGAGTTAACAGTTTGGATATTGTAGGAGGGAGAAAAAATAAAATTCAGCTCACAAGGTTTACTGAAGAGATGGTCATAAGAGCATTGCTATGGACTGCAGCTGTCTTTAGATCTCTGTCCAGAGGGAGAAGGACTTTTGCTAAAACCTGAATGCCAACCACCCTAGTCCTTTATAAATGTGTTGTACTATGTTGTGCTCCCTTCTGTATAAATATAATGAGGTTTTTATAGTCTCCTAGTTCGCTCAATTTATGTGTATTGAAGATACCTTCAGTTCACCCTTGCAATGCAAAGAGCAACCCAGTGGGATTCTATCTACTAACTCCAGTTGAGGATTGTTAGGCTCCCTTGGCTGAGGGTGCCCAAGCAACAAAAGGGGAAATTTGTGTTTTAAAAGACACTGCCATTTTATCTTCACAGGGTATTTCTCATGTGTTCAAAATGCACTTTTGTACCATTATTACTTCATCAAAGAACTTCAGTTAATGAATTTCTGTTTGCAGAAAGTTTAGGGAGTTGGCAGGTGCAATAGAAATAGAAGATACTACGGTTTAATGGCCATTAAGTTGAAACTTTCTGAGATACTATAAGACCCCAATTAGTTAGCTGAATATCACCAGTGGTTCATTATTGTCATTAGGTATTAATTAGGCAGCTACAGAGTACCAGACACTCTGCAAAAATCACAGAAGCAACTGCTCCTGTTTGGTGGAAACTTATACTTCTGGGGGTGGTGATCTCCGTTGCTGCTGTGTTACCACCTGTAATGAACTTTGTGGAATGGAGGACTTGATATTTGGAAAGGGCTTTGCAGCCTCTTAGTGTGGCCTGAGCACCCATGGCACACAATGCTACATTTACTGGAAAGGAAGGAACCCTACACCAAAAGAGATGGATTCTGTGGCTGATCCAGCACTGCAATACAGGCTTTTGACACCCTTTTAAATGTTGCATCTCCATTGACGAACACCTAACAACACAGGAAGGTGTAAAATAGGAGAGGTGGAGAAGAGGACCCCTTGCATTAAAAGCACCAGTGGTATTAAGTCCAGAAGATGAACACAGGTAAAAAGGTGGTGTTTTATTTCACTTTCCCTGTCCTTTACTACACAGGACAATATTCTTCTCATAATGGCCCTCAACTTTCTGGATTGTTAAAAAGAAGCTTATAAGAGCAATTGAAAGTAATATGGGCATTTTAATATTGTGACACTTAATGCTACATAAAACCTTTGTTTCCTACAGGTTTATTGAGCTGGTGTATTAGATTTCCTGCTGTATGAGCAGGAAGATTATGGTGGCTTAGGTCTAAGTATACTTTGGGGAGGCATTTTGTATTTTCTCTATAAATAGTCTTTCTAAAACAACACAATTGTGTAACTATTAATGTTTATATTGCATTATACATCTCCCAAAGTTTACTATGCATAGTGTAGTGTGGTAACCAAAGAAAATGTTTTTGTCTATGAAATATGCTGGGAATAGTCATTACTAAAGTAAATCTATTTTACTCATTATTTCATCAGTAGAGTTTTCCTGCTTTGGTCTCATGTTATGGTATTATGTTATTGTGTCTATAAGCTAGTAGCTAAGCATTTGTACATATATATGCACACACCCACATGAAACCATGTATATGCCATGTTTGGAATTTAAAGTTGTAGCAGAATTGAAATGCTAGGTTTAAAATGGACTTAATGACACAGATAAATTCAGAATGGACCTAAAAACTTGAAAAATATTTGTGTCATATGCATGGTTTTTGCAAATGAAAAATGTGATTAAGAGGTTGCTTGTTTAGAGCAATATCAAAGTTTATTTTGCATACTGAAATCCTTTTCTCAGGCTTACTGAAACTAACCAAATCATAAATCCTGCATTAAATGTGCATTTTCCTCGCCATTATAGAATTGTCCTTACAAGCATAGGACAACATTAGCCCAGCAAAAGTACAGCCCAGATTTCAACTTGGGTTCCAATTTTGTTCCAATTCCTGGGGAAACAACCTTTAGTGAAATTGCATTTCTTTGTGTGAGTAATTTAACAAGCAATTTCTTTAGAATTTATAAGAAAAAGGCCCCAGACCTAGCGCCACAAGTCCCCCCAGAGTCACTTTGCCCTCCATACATGAGTAGCCAGTTTCATTATGTTCAAAAACGTAGCGTGAGAGAAACAAATGGTGAGTGCTGTTCCGTCCAAAGAAATGAAAGATTATCTTCTCCAAGCAGCAGAAATTAGATGTATCAGGCCTACCTCAGAATCACTCTCAGCTTCAGATGGAACGTGACGTGTGGGTAATCTGCAATTTGCTAGGGGCATCGTTAGCATGCTTTGCCTCCAGGGTAGGATTTTAACCAGGCCTCCAGCAGCTGTGGTTGGCGTCTCGGCCACATTAGGTATACAGAACCCCCTGCTATTACCCTGGTGAAACCTGTGCCAAGGCCCCTGGTGACACAATGGAGGTATTAGGTCAGATGAGTTACATTAAGTGGCAAGTGATAAATTCAAGATGACAATTCAAACCAGCAGTGTTTCTTCTAAGTAATTAATTCCAGTGGTGCCTGAGGCGGTGCCTGGTTGCTGCCACTGGTGTGGCAATGCTGCGTAGCTAATGAGAAAACATTACATCGAGGATTAGGGGCCTGTGCATTCTGGCAGGCTGAGGTCACTATGATTAGGAAATATTAACACAGACTTACTCTGATAAACCATATACGCCCAGGAAACCTAATTTTTATTTTATTAATATAAAAACTCCTGAACACTTTACAATGTGGTGATTCACTAAGTGGGCTGTGGAGAGTGGTGACACATTCCACCAAGGGTCTGAGGCAGCTTCTCAGGCCTGCTGTGATGGCGACAGAAGGGCTTGCCAGAGCCAAGGGCCCTTTTTTCTTGTCTGTGGACGCAGTGCCTCGGGCACAGAGAGAAGCTGTAAAGTGATAGGCCTGTTTTATTTTCCCAATGTGATTCAACCAAGACGTTTTGTCATATGACTCATCCTCCCAGCTTAAGAAAGTTCTGTGAGTTAGCTGCATGGTGATCTTGTCAAGCAATGAGCAAGGGGTTACTTTCTCTTGCTCAGACTGTCCTTTTGTTAAGGAGTGACGAGGCCACCTTAGATTTCACAGTACGGTCCAGTTTTCAGTGGACTTGCTCACATTTATTCTCACTGCCAACAATCCCGTGACTCTGTGGAGGAAGTGTCGCCATTCCAGTTTGAAACATGAGAGACTTGCAGCCAGAGAAGAGAGAGGAATGGGACAAATTCACACTGTCAGGTGGCACATATTTGGGCCCAGAACCCAACACTCAAAACACCTCATATGCCTGGCATGGTAGCACATGCTATAATCCCAGTGACTCAGGAGGCTGAGGCAGGAGGATTGCAAGTTCAAAGCCAGCAGCAACTTAGTGAGGCCCTAAGCAATTTAGTGAAACCCTATCTCAAGGTAAAATATAAAAGGGTTGGGGATGTGGCTCAGTGGTTAAGCTCTGCATGGTTCAATCCCCAGTACTAAAAAACAAAACAAAACAACAAAATAAATAACAAAAACACCTGTGTGTTGCTCACTGCCATGTCTCATAGGAAGGAAGCAGACTCAATCACTCAAAATGGCTTCCTATAAAATTCTCTAAGAAGATTCTGCAGGAATCTCTTTGGTGCACATACCCATATGTGTGTGTGAGTACATATGCACACATGCACATATGCACACATGCACACACACACACACATTCACACCACTGAGAATGTTGGCTCATCTCTAGTGAAGGACTTTTAGTTTGAGCAAGTACAGATGTCTTATGGTGTATTCGATATAAGGCCTATAAAATACCTACTAAACACTTTGCCTTTGGCACTGAAAAATGAGCTGCTTCCAGAGGTAAGACTGTTTCCTTATCACTTGCTGTAAATTGGCGCTGGTGTTGGATACTCAGGTCCAACTTGTGCTCTCCCCACAGGTGCAAGTGTGAGTGACGGGACATGAGCAGAAGGGCCATTAGCAGCACGTGTTCCCTATGCTGAAGTGCTAAAAATGCTTGCATCTTTGCGTTCCAAGCTTCTTTGTTTATTAAGAGGCCAATTACAGGGCAGAGAAAATGAGAAAAAAACTCTAAGTAAAATGCGTTTTTTCTTAATTCCGTAGAATACATAAGATTGATCTTGCATGAGTAGCAGTGACGTTTAGCTAGTTCCATTTTATAGAATGGTAGAACTGAAGAGAAATCTTTGTTGGTGATAGTGGAAGTTTTAGTTTCCACAAAGTAACAGTTAAAACACATTTGTAAGTTTGTGCCAAATTCTTGGCCTCTTTGCATATGAGAGAGAAAATTAGAAAGAGCCAGAATTTAACAAATAAACTTATCTTTTCTTTATAAATAATTGAAGTGGGCAGGAGGCTGAAGATGGGAGGTGGCTTCAACTAGCAAAGGAGTAGTGTAGAGTTCAAGTGTGACCTCTGTGTGATTCACAGTAGGCCATAGTGACTTGACTAACGTGATAAAGGGGTGAAGGCAAACGATCTTTAGCTTCATTTTTATATTTTAATCTTTAAAGAATCCTTTCACCTTACTTATTTCCATGGTTGAACAAAAGAACATTTTCCAAAAGCTACAATCTAGTGAGAACAAATTAGAACCTCAGCAGTGTATAAGCAGTCCTACTTCAAAGATGTGACCGCAAGCTGACTTCCACTTTAGGTAAAGAGAGAAGATTGCTTTGCCTTTGTTTAAATACTTAAAACAGCATCTTATTAAATTCTTATCATTATCTGTAAGTTCACGTTTAAGAATTTTAAGTATTCCTTTACTAAAGAGAAAAGATAGCCCTCATTTCAGGATTTAGTTAGAATGTTCTTTATTTTCCTTCAAATAAAAATAAAGTTTCTGATATTTTGAAACTTGGCACATATCTAAATCACAAGCCAGGTTTTAGTTACTTAAAACAATGTCAAGTCTTATGTAGAGAAGAAGCCTCTGAAAACTGCTAATTCATCTGGATTCCAACTTTCATTGAACAAGCAAACCTGAAACCCACCAAAAGTGAGGCTATTTTACTGTTTCTGCCAAATTCCCAGCTTCTCAGAGCCTCATGCTTAAAAATCTCCTGTTATGATATGAAGCGAGATCATTGATTGGGGCATCCAAAGATTTGTCTTCTAATTCCAGCCCCCTCCCCAGTTCTGCATGAACTCCAGCCCTTAGTTTTCTTATCCATGAAATGAGAGAGAAGGTTCCAGACCTGTTATCAGTCACATCATATGTAACTTGTTTAGATAGTTTTTAAACCGAAGAAGTAGGGCTGGGGGTGTGGATAGGATGGGCAAGGCCTTGGGTTCCTTTCCCAACACTGCTAAATAAATAGATAAAAAGAAAAAATAAATCATAGAAGTGATTTGTGTTTATTTTAAGAAATGAAACAACATGGAAATAAATAAAGATACTTGACGATCCTCCATCCTTTTTCACCATGCTTCCGGGCTCACTCTCCTGAGATTATCAGTGTTAAATTCCGCATTCAGATTTATTAGGAGTAGGTTTGGTTGTACAGACAAAAAGGACTTAACCAAAATAGAGGTTTATTTCCATTACATCCAACACGTGTCCAGGGTGGGTAAAATGTCTCCATGGTGTCCTAAGAGACTCAGGCTTCTGTCTTTCTGGTCCACTGTCCTTGCTCATGACTGTCATCATCAAAATCACCTCATGATCCAAATGGCTTTAGGAGCACCAACCGAGAGATGTTTCGTGCCAAAAGGAGGAGGAAAGACAGAGAACATAAAAAGGTAGGGGAATTCTTCCCGCATTCTCCCCCTCTTAGCACACAATCACGTCTACACTTTTTTGCCTGAAACTGAATCACATGGTCCCACCTACAGCAAGAGAGGTTGGGACATGTAGCCTTTTATTCTGAGTAGCAAATTGCCTAGATTAGAAACCGATTCTAATTCTAAAGAGCAAGGAGAGAATGGCTGAAGGGGAAGGCAATTGCCAATCACTCCCAGCATGCACCTCTCCATCCTTTTGCTGATGCTCACACAAGCGCACACGAATATGCAGAGATTGCTTCAGTTGTTCTGTTGTAGCTGTTGATTCAGATGCAGTAATATACATTTTTTTCTGTGGCCTGATCTTCTTTCCCTTAATATATTGCAGACATCTCTCTAGATCAAGGCATAGAGATTGTACTGTGTGTGTCTCTGTGTGTGTGTGTGTGTGTGTGTGTGTGTGTACGCTCGTATGCCTGTGTGATGTTAGGGATAGAACCTAGGATTTGGCTAGCGCTCCACCTCTGAGCCATACTCCAGCCCTATGTTTATTCTTTTTAATATCTACATAATATCCCATAGTATGGGTTTATTATAACACATTTAATTAGTCCCCCATTGGTAAAATTTCAGATTTCCCATGTTCTGCTACAAAAATAATTTTTGAAGTAAATATACTTGTACCTTGAGCCACATTTATTGAATTTTCAAAATTATGAATGCCATCTACACACAGATGAACATTTAAATATATGTGCTAAGTTTACAAAATAATAAAAGAAATATCTGTGATATAGCATCTATCTTAGAAAAAAAAAAGCCTAGAGCATTCTAATGATCTCTAAAGCCCCTACACAAGTCACACACCCTTTCTCCAAATGTAGTCATTACCTTGAATTTTATCATTTCTTTCCTTTCCTTTATACTTTTACTACATGTAAGTATATATTTCAAAACATGTTTTGGCTTTCCTGTTTTTGAATAAATGTATCAGTGAAGTCAGGTTTGTATGCTTCTGTGACTTGCTCTTTTATCAATGTTGAATATGTATAACCATTGTTTGTTAATTTTCATTCGTGTGTAGTAGTAGTTCATTGTATAAATACACCACAATTATTTTCTCCTTTCCCCTGTTAATGGGCATTTGTTTCCATTTTCACTGCTAACATTACGAATGCTGTTTTATGCATTCCTGTTTGTTCTTACTTTCCTGAGCATATGTGCAAGAGTTTCTGTTGGTTATATATTCAGGAATGCAATTGCAAAGTTATTGGGTGTGTGCCAAGATTTTCCCCAAGACTTTATCACAAATTATACTACCACTGGAAGTGTGTGAGAATTCTGTTATAATACATCTTCATCAAAAGAATGTTGAAAGTTCCTGCTGTTGCTCACCTTCATCAAAAGTTAAAAGTTGGACTTTTAACTTGTCTGGAGGTCTTCTGAAAAGTGCTTTTGCCCTGGAGTATTGCTTGAGTAGGTCTGATTTGGTCATCTTATGGAGGGTTCTGGGAATCTGTGTTTTAATAAATCCTTGCTTGATTCAGTGCTTAACCAGGTCTGGAACCGCAGGATTAGCCTGACCTCTAAGACCATGTAGAGTGTATTTCCAGATTCTCTCATTGCCCACACTGAAGTGCCATCATTTTGGACTGGGGATATTTTCCCCCTGCAGAGTTCTTTGCATTTGATATTCCTCCTTCCTTTCCATTTCTCAAAAACCAGGGAAAAGATACAGACCTCAAAGACTTGCTCCTGAGTGATTTACTCCTTCCAGATACACTCATTGCCTACAGTTACCACCCAGCAGTCCATTCAAATTATTAATTCATCACATGAATCATCAAATGATGATGCTACAGCCCAGTAACTACCTAAATACCCCTACCTCTGAAACTTGCTCTATTGAGGATCATGCTTTCAAAACATGAGCTTTTAGCAGTGGGGTGGGGGTCACTTTATATCCAAACCATAACATTGAAAGAGGTGATGTGTTTACATAGGCTCTGGAGTAAATCTGGGTTCAAAAACTGGCTCTGCCATTTATTAGTAGTGTACCTCTGAATCACTGTTTCTTCTGCTATAAAATGATAATGATAAGAGTACCTACCTATCTTGCAGGGAATATGACAATAAGTAGTTAATATAAAGAGATCTCAAAACAGTGTCTGGTACACAGTAAGCATGGAAATGTTATCTATTATTGCTTTTGTCATTGTCGCTGCTACTACTGTTGCTAGTCCAGCAGCCTCACAGAAGAGTTTTGGAGAATCTGAAAGGAGGAGGACCTCGTTGACAAGCTGTCATCTGACAATTCTCCTTGCCCCAGGAATATTAACACAGTCTCTTGCCAGCACCATTTTATCATGTTCTCCAGGGTCAGAGCATGTGCAATGCCCCCCTTGCTTATTTTGGGGAAATAACCCATCAGCTGTTCATGGAAACATCAGCAGTATAAGGCATTTGTTTCATTTGAGAAAAGCAATTTTCCCTTTTCTTTCCATTCAATTGTACCTTGTCTACAATGATACTTAAGTGTCTTTTAGTAATTGTATTAGTCAGGATTCTGGTTTAGTGACTTTAAGAGAAAAAAAAAAGTATCTTCAAGAAGGTATAAGCACAGTGGCTCAGTGGTCAGAGCACTTGCCTGGCATGCATGAGGACCTAGGTTCAAACCCCAGCATGACATATACAACTAAGTGTCAGAGAAACAAAGGCAGATGAAAAAACAAAATGTATTCTCTCTTCTTTATCTCTCCCCCCCCTTAAAAGAAAAAAGAGGTATAAGATTGTTTCTGTCTCAAAATCAAGCTTTCAGGTAGCCTGGGAGGTCAAGTGGCTGTGTTTTGTGAAGCCAGCCTCCTGGTACCATCTCCCTTGCTGCTGCATCATCCTTTAGAGCAGGGTCAGCAATATTTTTCTCTAAAGGTCCAAATAATAAATATCTTAGGCTTTTGTGGACCATATGGTCACTGTTGCGACTACTTGACTTGGCCGTTGGAATACAAAAGCAGCCATAAGCAATACATGTGTGAAGGAACTTGGCCGTGTTCTAATAAAATTTTATTTACAAACATCGAAATTTGAATTTCATATAATTTTCATGGATCACAAAACATTCTTAATTTTTCAAACCATTAGAATATTTAAAAATCATTCTTAGTCCTTAGGCTCTATAAAACCAGGTATTTAACTGCATTTGGCTCAAGGAGCTTAGTCACTCTTGCAGAGGTTGCTCTGATCTGCAAGATCAAAGTTAGCTCATCACCACCCACATCCCAGCTCCAGAGAAATGCAGGAAGAGGAAGCAAATGGCAAGCATCTTTTTTTAAACAGACAGACTCAGAATTCCCCTGCATTGTTTCTGTTCATAGTCTATTAGCCAGGGTAGGGGAATAGGGATACACCTAGCTGCAAGAGAGTATGGAAATGTGGTTTCCATGTGCTTGGCTAACACTCAAGGCGTTCTGCTCAAGAGAGAAGGAGGCGATGTGGCTATTGAAGGGCAGTTTGCAATTGCTACCACAGCACTAGAACATCAAAGTTGAATAATGACAGAAAGATTATCTCCTAGATTTGAGGTCCTTTGAGATTTCTCTTTTTTTGTTATTGCCAAAAATAGAATTTATGTTGCCCAGAGACTACAAAATAAATCCCTCTTGATGTCTATGGGACAGAACTGAGGGGTAAAAGTTGCCAGTCATCCAATAGGTAACTACTGCTATAGAATACAGTGTTGTCAAGCTGCCGAATGGGAATTGTCACTTAACACCAAAAGGGGATGTTAAAAGTAACTTCAGAAGCAAATTTTTTTTCTCTTTGGTTTTTGTCTTCCACTTAGAATTTCTTTTCTTTTTAAAAAGTGTTGATAACTGGTGAACCTTAGTATTATTCAATATTCCTTATCTAGATCTTAATATTGAGGCTGGAAAAAGCAAGGGTAAAGAGCCAGAAGCAGGTGCCCACCAAATCTGTTCTTCCAATCAGGAAAATCTGAGCTGTGTGTGTAGACTCAGCCTAACAACTTCTAATCTGACAAAATGTGAAGACTTATTTTTTAGCCATTGCTGCCCTGAAAATAACTGAGTTCCTATAGTTAGGGGAAAGGATATATTAGATGTTAGATAAATAATAAGCTGCATCTGTCTTGTCATTAAATTGTAGAGTTTGAAGCAGATTTCTTGAGCAACTACGATGTGTCCTAGGAAGATGAGAAATGAATAGTATAAATTACTTGCTCTTGACGAATTCATAGTCTAGCAGGGGAGATAGTTTAGCATATAGATAATTGCTATACGTATAATAAGAAGAGTGTGTATCAGGGACAGAAAGATTTTGGAGCACGGAATGAACAACCCCCTCTTCAGAGGGCAAGAAAAGAGGTCAGAGAAATGTTAGCATGAGCACTGGGAATAGAAAAGTGTCATCTTCCTCCCCAAGAATAGAATCTGATTGTGAACAGAGTCACACCCCACTCTACATGCCCGACCTATAAGAAAGTGTGAAGAGTCAAGTCAAATGAGTGTGAGAGAGTATGTGTGTGTGCGTGTGTGCATGCGTGCATGCGTGTGTGTGTGTGTGTGTGTGTGTGAGCTTGCCTAAATACCTAGGCGCTATTTCCCTCCAGGAGTCTATTTTACCATCTGCAGTTGGCATTATGAGTATTTTTGTACCTTGGTGCGAGTACTTCTCCCAAACACAAGAGCCATTTTCAAGAGCCCTATTGTCAAAAACTACCATTTCAATATAAAATATGGTTGAGAAATAAATGCTTGTTCTTTCACTGAGTAATTAATTAATAGGTAAAATCAACTTTAAATTTCCCAAGTTAGGAAGAGACTGTTAGTGCAATATGACAGTATTTATTTATGATGGCATAATCTGAATGCTGCCTGTGTTTGCATATCGGGATTGGGTTTCGCAGACCCCCCCAAAAAGCGTTAAAAGCATAAAGCGGAAGGCTTGGAGAACACAGAAACAGTGAGAGATTACACGTTTTTGCAGCAGTTGGAAGCTAGGGAATAGATGATTACATCATTGTCTCTCATCCTGTTCCCACATGGACTTACTTAAATGTCATCTCAGACTGTAGGTTCTCTTTCCTTCCTGGGAAACCTTATTCAACCTGTGCTCAGACATCATGATAGCAGCTCCTCGGCCCAGAGTGTAGGGCCCATCAGGGATTCCTATTCAGGCATCACCGATCGTTGACCTGGCTATTGTTTGTGATACTTACTGGTAAAGTTTCTCAATCAATACGACATCAGCCCGAGGAGCTCCTGGGAATGGAAGGCTGCAGCAGCATACTTAATCTTGGAGCCAGCTTGTGCTCTCTGCTCTGCTGCTAAACTGGGTAGTTGGCCTACTTGATGTGGCATTATTGCTGCTGAGGTCAGGTGTTAGCAGTTCGGCAAGTGCTGATGAATGGCTGTTGGGGATGAAGCGCCTCACCCGCCCACCCAGAGACATTTAATAATGATAGACCATAACTGCACTCGACGAAAATCCGTGTCACTTGTTTGTGAGTCTTCTGGGCTAAAGGTGTAGAAGAATTGGCACTATTATGGAAGGAAGCTTTGAAAGTTTTGACTTAAACATAAAAAGGACAGGGGAGAAGCAAAGGGCAGTAAATAAAGTTTGCTCTTTCTCAGAGAAGGCAGCTGCCATTTCGCATGTCCCACGACTCCACATTATCCTCCCTCTTCCTTTCCACCTTTTGCTTTAGCAAGACTTCCAGGCAGTATGCAACAGATAAATGGGAAATTATAATTTTTTTAAAGATGGGCCATTAATAATGCCTTCATCATCAAGGGAGTAATTATTCAGAATGTGAAGCATGGACTTAACAGTGTAACACCCACTAATATGAAGGAGAAATTAATACCTAAATAATGATTGAATATGGCACTGAGACCTCACCCACTATTGTTTAGAATACAATGCTGTGAAGCCTGAATAATTCTAAAAATGGTCATCCTCCAAGAGATGTCAGTGCATTATTTATTTAGCTTTTTCCTGTTCAATGCAATCCTTTTTTTTTTAGTAATCAGACAAAGAAAAATAAAAATTCTTGGCATGACCTAAATATTCTGCCTGTTATAAATGAAGCCAGTTTTCCCTGTAAATAAATAGACCAGGGAATATTGTCAGAAAAGTAATCAAAAGTGTAAATGTTGGATTCAGGCAGATCCTACATGGAATCAGAGGACTTCATTAAATATTTGATCATATAGATATTATCTAACCAGTAGGAGAAAGTGATGACTGCCTTTTCAGAGTTCTTTTCGCTGATCAGTACCTCCAACAGTGCATTTAGGGCAGGACTGTGAATAGTTATGTTATTTCAGCAAAGCCCCTGATTTATTCATCCCAGGACCTTGATCAGTGCTTCATGCAAAAAGGGTACCCTGTGTGTATGGAATGAACTAGAAAAATGAAATAAAGTGAGGAATGTTTGGAGACACACCTTCTGGGAGTAAAAACCTTGATACTCTTCCAACTCTGCAAGGTTAAATATTTCCCTGTCCCCAGGGTAGAGCAATAGGCTATACTAATGATCTTAGAAGATTGATGTCTGGTCTGAATGTTGCAAGATAATATTTTTTTCAATATTTAAGGTAGACTTCAAATCATCTTTCTATTTGATGTCTTCATGACCATTAACCTTCATAAATATTCTAGGAAAATTTAGCTTTTCCATTTTCCATGACTGACGCCATCTTCTTTAGGTACTCTAAACCCATTGGGTAGCCAGGGCAGGGTGAGTATGGGGTTCACCGAAGTCCAAAAGGTTGAATTGTGTCCCAACAGATAATTTCAATAGGCAATTTAGGTGTGGCAGACTTTTTGATTCTTCTGCTCTCTTCCTGTGCCTCTATAGTACAGCTGTGTGGGTGTCTGTGAGGAAAGATTTATAAACCCTCTGGTGGTGGGAAAAAGTTCCTTGGGTGACAGGCTCCTGTCATTTGCTATCTTCTAGTTCCTGAGAAATGGCTGTTCCATATTCTTCAAATCTGTGAGAGCCTGCTGGCATCCAGTGCTGATTGTGAACTTGTCTATTCTCTTGCTCCCCCTCTGACTGGTGAGTTGACTGCACCTTGGTTCTGGTAGGTATGCACAAGTCCTGACCACCTGTATTCCCTTCCCAAAGAGCCCACCCTATATATGGTGCCTTCAGGGCTCCTCTGCCTCCACCGAGGGGATCCTGTAGGTAGGATCTTGATGATCATCACAGGCCTCTTATAGCTCTTCCACACCCCAACTGTGCTAACACAGGTGCTTTCCTTGCTTGTCCTTTCAAAAGCTCCAGGCCGTGCAGGTGACCGTCGAGGTGTCCATTGAGGCAGTCTCTTCCAGGCCTCACACATGAAGCTGAGAAAACCCTCTGCTTTTGACTTACCTAGCCCCACCTCACATGCTTCTGCCCCCCATTCAGAGTGGAGGATTCAGAAGACATGTATCTCGTCCTCTCACTTCGATCTTCTCTCCCAAGAAGCCCACAAGGCCTACAAGATGAGGTCTGTTGATTCCCCTTTCCAGATCTGGGACTTGTTTGTTATAGTTCTTTCTCTTTCCCAGGTTGTCATCTCCTTTCCTTTCATTCCTGGGTCTACAATAGTGAAATAGTAATTGAGACCACATCTTAAGGAAGGAAGGAAAGTTTTTAAAATATTATCCCCCTTATGCTTGCCTCTTCGTTTCTCTTCTCTCTCTGGTTTAGTATTTTTTTCTCAGTATCTTGGTAATACTCAGGGTCCAGCGAAGTCAACCTGGGTTTCAGACTCCCTACAACGTTCAGTACCATATGAAGTGTGTGCTTTGAATAGTGACACTCCCACTACACACACACACTCAAGATAGATCATCCTGAAAACTAGGAAAGTAACCTACTTGGAAAAAAGATCTTTGCAGATTGATTAAATCTAGATTACCAGGGCAGACAAGGAAGAGAAGACAAGAAGAAAATGCCATGCAAAAACGTCATGAATGGCCACTGATGGAGAAATGTCAACAGCTAGAGAAGACAGGCGGTGGATGTGCCCTACAGCCTCTGGAGCCACTGCAGCACTTCCCACATCTTGATTTCCAACTTCTGGCATTGGAATTGTGGGAGAATAAATGCCTGTCGTTTAAGTTACTCAATTTGTGGTAATTTGTTACAGTGATCCTAGGAAACTGATATATGAAGTAATGCCAAATTGGTTTCTCAGCCATAATCCTTTGATTATGAACATCATGAGTATTTTTTCTTATTCCTGTGCATTATTTTTCATTAAGCTTCCTCTGCTATGCATCTTTTCTCAGAAATATCTCATTTAATTTTATAAACATTTATTGAGCACTTACTACGTATGTTAGGAGGCAAAGATAAATAAGATACTGTACTTTGCCTTCAAGAAAATATGCACTCATGCCTATTAGTGTAAATAGATAGTGATGTGTCTTTGGTTTACTCTGGAATTGGGATTCCAAAAGGGCCTCTTTTATGCCTCTTTCCTGATCCAGCAGAATAATTTCTATACAAATTTGAACTAAGAAATTTCAATGGTTTTTATGCCAGCCCAGTTCTCAATCTTTCTTCCCTGAATTGTCAAATTATTCCCCGTTTTCTGACACTGACTCCCCAGAATAACAATAATAAGGACAAATATCTCTGGATAATAAGATAACCTGGGAATTAAAGCGTGTACTCGCATTCATTTTGCAGTGATTAGGCTGTGTTGGCCGGACGAGCCCGGATAACAAGTACTAATCAATGTACACAGATGCAGATTAGTGTGATTCTAGGACCATCCATGGGAACCTTCTGAGATTGCTGAGATCATTAACTTCAAACATAGCTTCGACCTCCTCAGCCACATCTTTAATTTACCCAGGGCACTTTAAGGCTGTGTCTAAATGGTGGACTGCATCTATTGGAGCTTCAGGGTGACCTCAGGATTGTATGTGAGATTATGGGGGTGGGTGTTGGATGCTCCGTGTTGATTCTGCATTGTGTTTAAATACAGTAGGAAGCTGGGCACCCAGAATTGCATTCTTGATTCAGCCTGCCTACTCTGGCTTCCAAAAGAGGACGTGTCATGGTGGAATGAGCTTGGAATACAGCCAGCCTGGTTTTAAATCAGGGTCCTGACAATGACCACCACACAACTGGGGGAAATGACCTCTGTGTTTCAGTTTCCTCCTCTGGAAAGTTGAGACACTATTAGTTACCTCTCGAGTTTATTAAAGAATTGAATTAGCATATGTAAAATACCTTGCATCATGCCCAATATAATGATTGAAAACGGTTATGATCAATCCTTTCCTTATCCCTGTCTTTCCTTTGAACTAAAGCAGTGAGGCATGAGAAGGGTCAGAGGGACACTTTCACTAGTACAGAGGGTAGGGGCTAGTAGATTCGTTGATGAAAAAGGGAAAGAAACTAAGAAAGGAGCCTGTCAGCCAAGGGAATCGAGTACACAGACCATGGCCTTGGGATGAGGTACCTTTTGGAAGTGGAGATAACTTGAGATCAACACACCCACCCCCCCCCAACACCCCCCCACACACCTTGAGAATCCTAAAGTTGCCCACTTTTAAAATTTTTGCCAAGAGCCATTTCCATCTAATGAAGCCATCTTTTCTTTTTAAAAGGACATTATACCACCAAACCCTGAGGAAGGACAGAATCTCAGAATAAAATCCAATCTTTTGAATGTGATCAGGTTAGTGGTGTGAAGATCTCAGCTGATGGAAGGATCCCCATTATGTACAGATACAGCATTGGTCCAGACGCTATATAGGCAGGTGACCTCGAGGGGCCAGGCAAACAGAGGGACGCTGGCTACTGAGTCAACAGGGGAGGGCAACAGGCGTCTTGGAGGAGGCAGCATGGCTCTGCTAGCTGGCAAGCCTAGGGCCAGTAGGGGCTTGGCAGCCGGACATGACCTCAGTAAGGTTGGCTTCAGGAACATGCCTCTGTGTCCGGAGATGGGTAGATGGTATGAATACGTGGGGCCTCCTTCCAGAAGAACTCTGGGCAGGAACCTGATTATCAATCCAATAAATCAGAAACACAGGTATAAGAGCAAAAACCAGTTGCTCAAAATGGGAGACAAGGTGAGATTCCAGAGCTGGGCAGGAATTGCAAGATTGGAGTGGAGCTGTGCCTCTGAACTAGGGCTATTCCAGGGCGTCACAAAGCTCATTGGCATATTCAGATCATCTCTGTCTATGTGCCACCACCAGATTCCGCTATAATTGAGTCTAAGGCTTCAGTATTTTTTAAATAGTTCTATCAGGTGATGCTAATGCATACCCAGGGTTGGGAATCCCTGGGCTACTCAGAGCCTGTGCAGGAAGGCTAGTTCATGTCCGCTTCTGTCCACAAGTGAATACAGGAAGTCCTGAGTGCAGGGAAAGTAAATGTAAAGCAGATAAAGGAGTCAGGCAGAGAGAGCACACGTAGAAGTTGCTCCATGGCTGTGTGGACAGGAGCTCAGGGAGAAGCTAGCTTGCTAAAAAATTCAAAGAGGTCTTTGCTATTCACTGGTATAAGCTAACACCCCCATTGGGGAGCACTGGCTTAGCAAATGTAGCTTTGTGTGTGTTAATTGCTGCAGTAGATGTAAGAAGCATGACAGGTATTCACTCAAGCAGAAAGAGCAGAATTTCTCAGTTATCTTCAACTCATTTTATTCAAAATTGAAAGGATAGTTTGCTGTCAGCTGGGGCATATTGCTTTGCACGGGAAACCCAAAACCTTCCACCCCCTGATGGTGTCAAGCAGGAAACCTCAAAAAATGAGCATGCCACTGGCTTCCTCCAAGATGGTCAGGGCTACTATTAGAAGTTCCATAGTTAAACTTTGCTTTAAAACCGTAACAGTAAAAAAGCTGGGTCAACTTTTTGGCTTTGGTAATTATCCAAGCAAAAGAAAATACTCAGAGGCCAATAGAAACTTATATGTTTGGTGGGAAACACACTAAAAAGACTAAAAAAAAAATTACTAAGTATAATAACAGCAGCCAGATTTACTCTGATCTTACTACCTTAGTCTTCTCAGGTTGCTATAACAAAACACCATAAGCTGGATGGGTTAAATAACAGAAGTTTGTTTTTCATAGTTCTCGAGGAGGGGATCCAAGATCAAAGTGCCAGCTAATTCGATTTCTGGCAGGGGTTCTTTTTTTTTTTTTTTTCCGGTTTGTAGATGGTAGTCTTCTTACTGTCTCCTTGCAAGGGAAAGAGAAAGGGAGAAAGGAATAAGGAAGGTGTGAAGATGGATAGTCAGGGAGGGAGGGGACTCTCTGGTGTCTCTTCTTACAAGGGCACTAATCCCATCAGATCCCCCCCCCCATAACCTCAATTAACCCGAAATTATTTCCTAACTCCAAAATTCAGTCAACACTGGGGGTTAGGGCTTCAACACATAAATTTTGGTGGGATGCAATTCATTCCATAGCACTTGCCATATGCCAGCATTATTCTAAGAACTTCGTAGATGTTAGCCTCACAATCCAATGAAGAAGTTCCTGTAATTATTCTCTTTGGTCAGAATGGGAAACTGAGGCTCCAAAGTTAAGCAACTTGGCCAAGGTCACATACCTGTAAGTAAGCTCTTTGAAAATATCAAGTATACTAAGAGATGACCAGACTGGAAAGCCTACTGGTACTTTCCCTGATCCTTGTAGGATAAATCTTCTTTTTATATATATATATATTTTTTTTATTTTTGAGCAACCTTACAAGATTTTAACAAAATAATATAAAATGTGAATAAGGATAAATCTTCTTGATGTGTCAGGTTCCCCAAGGGCTCCAAACAACTAATGAGCTCTGACACCCATGATTAGGAGAGATGCATTGGAAATATTTGGCATAAGTACTTATATCACCTATTTCTTTTCACAGCGAACTGAAAACTCAATTCAAATGAGCAGTCCCATTTGTTTGTAATACCATTAGGTCAATTTTGCAGCACTTAGCTATTAAGCCAATGTTTTTGAGAACCTCCACTATCAGGCACTCAGACCATTTTTCTGTTCTCAAAGAGTTTAAATGAAGGAGCCAGATATATTTATAGAATCACAACACAGAGTAATAGGTGCTGTAGACAGTTGTCTCCAAGAATTGGTAAGCGTGGGGAGTCCATCAGAGAAGAGGCGCCTCTCTGCTTGAGTCTTCAGGGAAGGAATCCTTTCAGGGAGGACAGGGTGCCATTAGAAGCCATTCTGCACATGGGGTATCAGGAGGTTAGTGGCTGGGCTGGAGAGTGCTCCTCAGGGACCCAAGACAAGCTAGGACCAAAAGTCTCACTGGGATAGGGGAACAAATCCCAGATCAAGCAAAAATTTCTTTGCTGCTCTGAGAAAAACTGCTATTGCTGCAAGCAATCACTGCAGACCCTTATGCCTGGAACAACAGCACAAGATCTGTGTCTCTGAAGGATAACAGAAAGGAGATGAGTGATTTGAACCAGCAGTTTAAAGATAGAGGACCACTGCTGTAGATCTCACCAGAGTCGCCAGGAGCCTGAACTCAAGAGTCGAGTGCAGAGCTGGAGAAGGCTTCAAACTTGTGATCATCATCTCAAGAGTAAGTCTAGTGGTACTTCATGTCAGGAAACAAAAAACTGAAACTTGCTCTCCACTATCTGATTATATATAAATATTTTGAAAAACATTAAGTGATTCTTTTTCCTTAGTAGCTTATGATAGATATTCTTTACATATTTTTCATTATCGAAAATTTCACTGTGGTCTGCTGTCCACATAGAGAGCTGTCCAGGTGCCAATGCGCATTGACCTCCATTACTGCATTGAGGAGTAGTTTGCATTCTTTTATACTTGAGACTCCTCTGTATTTCTTCAGACTTTTTTAAAGTTCCAATGCTGTGGCAAAAAACAGTCCAGGAGGGGAGAGATCAACAAATAGTTCTCCCCATCTGTATCCCCACCCTGAATCTATCTTCAGCACCTCCCCATTCTTCACCTACCATATTTCTCTTGCTGTCCTTAGGGACTTTGTCTCCTTTATTTGACTTGAGGCTAATGGTGTATCCTGGTTGTGATAAGGTTAGAAAATTTCAAAAGAATCTATTTCTTGTCATATGTCAATAAGAAGAAGCCCCCATAGTTTCCTCATGTAAGGCATAACTTTTGGAATCTTATGTCAAATAAATTTGACTCCCTAAAAGAGTTGCTATGCTCTCCTTTCTTAAAACATGAATGACTTTAATTTTTGCTTTGGTTATTAAGAAGCTCAGAGCCAAATAGTTCATTCAATTGTAATAAATGATAGAGTTTACTCTAGTTTTTCCTATTCCAATTCTCCATTTCCTTTAATTTACTTCTTAAGTTTATTTTTTTAAACTCTGGTATGTCATCCCAAGTCCGTTCAGAGACTAGGGTCAAAATTAACTTCTTGCTAACACATTCTTATCAACTGAATTCTTATCAACTAAATTGACTTGACTGGAACAACTTATTAGGTGTCTGCTCCTTGCTGTCCTGTGTGAATCAGTCTACGGCACATTCACTGGAAAGATTTGAAGTGTGTCCACTAGAGAACAGAAACTTAACCATCATCAGGGCTCATAAGTCCTTGAAACTGGTAGCCTCTCTCTGCTGACCTGGCCTTGTGGCATTCCCAGCCAGTAGACGGCAGCCCCACTCCCTGTTCTAAGCCCACGGCCCTACTCCATCTTATTCTTCATTTCTATCCTAAGAGATCTCTCCAGTTCTTTGCATACTTTAGAGCTGTGATTGACTTGCTCTGAGCCCAAACCTTTGCAGAAAAGATTATGTAGACCTTGCACTTCCTCCAGTAGGTCCTTTATAAGAACTGTTACATAATAATGAGCATGGCTGTAAACTTATGTGCCTGGACCTGGGTGCTAAGTGCTTCTGATACATTGTTATTTCATTCTCCCTGCAGACTTAAGGGTTTGAGAACATTATCATTCCTATATTTTGAAAGAAATTTGAGAGTCCGGTTAAATAGCCTGTTCAAGGACATTTGGATCAAATCCAAGTCAGAAGTAGATGGGAGGCTTAACCTAAGGCTGTCTGTCCTTGCAGCCCTCACACAAGCTTTTTGTGTCCTCTGTGCTTGGGTGTGTGCTGTGTCGAGTGAGCACAGCAAATTCTCCTCACCAGTGTGGCAGTGTCAGGGTACAGTCAACTTCCTCAAATACATTCCTATATCTAAATTACTATTAATTATTTTTTCATGATTGGTTTGAGTACAGATGAGATTTTCTGGGATGAAATTTGTCTTGTGCTTATAACTTCTGATAATTTTCAAACTTATAGTAAAGCTCAATTTTGAATGTTCTATATTTGGGGATTACAAAAAATAATTCTCTAAAACTGAGAATTCATGACTTCAAAGAGTCATGACTTGATTTTTGCCCAGAAGAAGTAACAGTCACTCCTCTCCATGCACTGTGGACTTTCCCACTAGAAACCACACAAATGTTCAGAAATAATAAGAATAGTCAATACTTGTTATGCAGAAAAAATACCCCAATGGTGATGATTATCACATTTAGAATATGTCAAAGTTCACTGTTGTCTATATAATTCATCCTACCAGGATTAAGTCTTCATATGCTGTGAAGGAAATTTTTAATGTTAATATAAAGGAGAACTCCTCACTTTGAAAGAAGAAAAAAGATTTCTGGTGCAGAATCTTTATCAGGTTATATTGTTCAGAGTATATACCCTGATATTTTATCCAAATGAAAATACACTCAGCCCTACATAATTTATATGTTATAATTCTTCTCTCTTTTACACACATACACACACACACACACACACACACACACACAGGAAGGGGTTGGGGGGAGAGAGAGAGAGAGAGAGAGAGAGAGAGAAATCTTTAGCTCACAATAGACAGATATCTCCGAAGGGGTTAAAAATAAACACAGAGCCTGGAAAGAAAGGCAGAAACAGTAATGACAGTTTTGAAGTTTCCAGTACCTGTTGTGACAGGAATAACAAATTAATTGGGACTATAACGGATTCTTTGTAAAGGTGAAGTAAACACACTTGACTGTATATTTTTCACCATCAGTTAAGTCTCAATTGGTTCTAAAAATAAACAGAAGACATTGAACAGTTTTAATGGATTCTGACACCTAGGTATTATGCTGTCACTCCAGTATAAATGAATCATAACTTTGGACTGCACCTAGGAATTACTACACATTTGGAGAAAATTTATGGTGCACCAAGCTTTGAATCATGATGTGATATCAAAACTAAAGTCAAAAGAGGAAAAAAGCTAGGCATAAATTATGATGCACAAGCCTTTATGTATCTACCCATGCAACAGGTAAAGGTTAGAGGATTTAAGAATAGTGCCAATAATTATCATGGGTGCTGAAACAAATTTATCTTTCTGAAAGTTGTTTGTAGCAAAAAGGAGAAGAAAATAGGAATCCATTCTTACACATGACAGAAATGTTTAATTTTTCTTTCGTGGGGTCCCTCTGGCCATCTAGACTAGAATTGTCCCAGGGCAGGAGCATTTCTATGATCGAAGAGTTCACACATTTTGATTTTCAATGAAAGTACCAATCATTGGAATGGTCCATTTCCCAGACTGACTACAACAATAGCCACAATTGGTAAAGATCATTGTTTCCGGTCACATGGATAAAAATCAGAACTTCTTGCTTTTCAAATGATTGGTTGACGTGGTCTGGACCTTGCCTTGAAGTTAGTGACTCACCACGAAGAGAGGACTGCCAGAACACGGGCCATTTTGAAAAGCGAAATCTGTGAATGAAGAGCAATGTTTTGAGACTCCATATGCATCACAAGAAACTATTAAATGTGCATGCATTTTTATTTGATGGGAATATCAGGATTTAAAGAAAACAAAGATACCAGATTGAGACATCAGGAGAATATTTTTCTGAAGCACTTCCATTGGATCACAGAAATAAGAATACCACATATTTGTCTGGCATTTGATGTTTTTCGAAGCGTTTTTGTGAGCAGTATTTTACTGGCTGGCATATTACTCTGTCTTATAGATAAAGAAATGGAGACAGATTAACCCAATCTGAGAGTGGTCTGTATGTTTGTTGAACCAGTATTCTTTCTAGACCTTTATTTATTTTACTGTTGGATCAGTAGTGCAAAATTTAATATTCACATGATGGTATTTATTTTAGCTGGACAGTAGGGTTGTTTAGCCTGTCCCTATGTTACAGAGGAGAAAACTAAGGACCCCAGAGAGAAAGCAAATTGCCTGTGGTTGCTCAGCTAGGTAGGGTAGAATCCAGGAACAGAGCCTCCTGATAGTCCCAAGAGCCCTCTTCATATGCACTGGCTACAGAAATGTGGTGTATTAAATAGGGCTACTTTTCTTTCTCCTATTCAGCTCACTGTATTCTAATATTTCCAAACAACCCTGCTAGTTAATCAACTGAGTTTAATGATTTTTTTTCCTGAGAGACAACAACTGAGGCCCTACATCATATGGAATAGCATGGAAGGTTACCAAGAGATAACCTTTTGGTAAACATTTCTCTGATGTTTGAGGGAAGATTGCATTGAGGGCCCTCATCTTTTAATTATCAGTCTGTTAATTGCCATACACTGGACTGCAAGAGCGGTTGTCTTTAAGTAGAATTCCACTTCTCCTCAAGATAAGTAGCTATTCTGGGTTTTTTGGTGTGACCCCGGGGATGAGGCTAATACCACATGGGGAGGTAGGGTAACCAGTGAGGAAATGGGGAGATCAAGGGTAGAAATGGGGTAGAAAGAGGCCAGATGGGGGTCTGCCTAGGCCATCACACCAGGCCCTGGGGCCCTCTCTTCACCATCCTGGTCACAGATACAAGTCTTATGACATTCCTCCCATTTGGTGGCTCTTTTCCTTTGGGCTGCGATTTTGATACAAGCATCCCAAAAAGGCAACTACACATTTGCAAAGTTCGCTACAGCTTCTTCAGGGTTTAATCCATCCCTCGTGGCTACTTGTACCATTTCAGTTTCAATGCAAAGCTTTCTGCCTTGACCTTGTGCAGTTATAAATGTTTTAACATCCATAAAAAAATAAAAATGTGCACTCCCATAAAAAGCAGCAAACAGAAAACACAGTAAGTAGTGGGAAGATTTGAGGCTGAGCTACACCGGTCTCCACAAGGCCACGTTGCTGGGCGCCTCCGCCGCACCCCTGAACTTAATGGCTGTGGATGGGTTCTCGCCGGCTTTTTAGAGGGCATTATATTAGTGTGACTGTCGGTAAGTACCAAACTCACATTTTATTTCCACTGCAAAGGAGATCATTTCCTATGCTCCTTCAGAAAGGGAAGCAGGGCTTTGCAGCTTGTTAACCCCCTGGAAAACAAACTGCAGCCGCCGGGACTCACAGGGGCAGCTCCTGGGCTTTTCCAGCATTACCTCCGTTAGGAAAATGCGCTGTCTCTCTCCAACCAAAGTTTCCTGGGTGTTTTTGTTTTTGAGATTAAAAAACACTGGAGAGTGAAAACAAAGCTTTTAAAGCTTCATAAAAGGTTGTGAGTTTATTCCTTTCTGTTTCTCAGGGTTATAAACACGGTTCCAGAAAAAGCTCCTGCTCAGAGCTGAGAGACCTACCAGACATTTAAAGGGGTAGCACCTTAGCTTGTCAATTTCGAGAACACCAAATGATCCTGGAGGGTTTTTATTCTTTAATCAGCTGTAATTTTCAGCTCTGATGCTGTCTGACAGGCTTCATCTCAAGCCCCTGCAACGCTGCTCCTCTGGCTTCACCACTGAGATACAAATAAGGGGGAGGGGATCTGGAACACTAACTGACAGCTTAAATTGGCTGGGCTCTCACCCACCTATCGGGACTGATGCCCCAGGCTGGAGGGTGTGAAGGGGAAGGGTCCAAAGAATGCCCACTTCATGGTGGACCAGGTGCTAAGGCTTTCTACATTTTTTTTCATTTTCTTTCTCTCTTACCTTCATTCCCCCCGCCACCTCCCCACCCTACCCGCCTCTCTCAAGCTTTTAAACCAGTTCTTTAATAAATAGGCACACAGCCTTTGGATCTAGGAGGAAGGGGGGTGGGTACAAAAGTGCACACATGTATACACACACACACAAAAACACCTATACACACACACGAATACGCTCTCAGGAACATTTATATCTTGTGCACTGAATAACACCATCAGCTCTTCTGGATCGAGGGCTTTCTATGTGCCTGTCTCTGTGGTCTGTGCTTTTCAAAACATCATCTCAGGGAATCCTCATATCATCTCTGGAAGGTTCGCCTTGCACGTCAGGAAGCAAGTCACGAGTGTGGGTAAAAAAGATCAGCTCCAGAGAACCATGACCCCCAGGTCAAAATGTCCCTGCTTAAAGTAACCAGTCTCCCAGTTTTATCTGCAACAGGTAACCCCCATAAACACAGACTTTCAGCAGCTGGAGTTTGGGCAGAGTGTCCTAGGACCAGAGTAGCTCATACTCAGGTCAAAATGACACTTCTTCTGTACTGTGTCTTCATCTGGGTGGGGTCAGAAGGGGAGATAAACACTGTAGTCTTGGCTTCAGTGTGGGGCCTAAGGACTCCTGTCAGGGACTCCAGACTGAGGGTAGAGAAGTGGCTCTGGGCTTTCCTTCTGGCCTTGCAGGTTGGGAGCGGTCACCCCAGTGTTTCCTGGGCCACCTGTGAGATGACAGGAAGATGCTTCCACGAGTCTGAGACTCTGGTGCCAGTGTGTCCCCATTTCCATAGGCATAATGTAAGGTGATCTTTCCCCTGCCTTTCCCCTAGTCAGGGGCTTGGGGCCTTTCCTGGACAAGATAGCCTAGCTTTAAATATATAAATACTCATGCCCTTAATTACTTCAGGTCATTCTAGGAATTCTCATGTTTGAGTATGTTAGTTTTAGAAGTGTTCATTGTATTTCTACCTTAGCTTCCTGGTGGGTAAAATGGAAACTTTTAGATGATACAAGACATACTGAGATAAAATTAATCTTAATAATGAAGTGGTTTATGTCCAGATGGATACCATATTGCTATTTGATATACTCTGGTCCTTACATAGTTGGAACCCACATCCTGTCTAATGGTCAGTCAGTAGATATCCTAGGCAGAATGGAGTGAGGATGTGAAAATCATGCTTTCTCACCAATCTTCATTCCCCTCCTCCTCTACCTAACTATCACAAAACAAAACAACCAGAAAGGAAGCAGTTGATTGGAGTTCTTGTAAAGTCTTTCCTTGGTTAGGCTCATATGGGAACAAATTGAGTATAGAGGTCATTGAGTTGTAAAATGCATGGATTCTTATGTCATTAATTAGGTTTTCTATTCTTAAAAAATACGTGTGTGTGTGCATGTGAAAAGTCTCCCAATGTTGAATAATTTCTTTCCTTCATCTGGGGGTAATTTTTTTTAAATCAAGGATACCTGTCCCCTAAATTATAGTTTGAAATCATTGCTAACTTTCTAGTTCAATCTAATCTAATCTAATTGTTGCACAGGAAACAAATCCTTCTGCTTAATGGCTTTAGTTTGCATTCTTTAGCTACCAAATAATATCACAGATGCAAAATATTACACTGAAGAAGGAAAATAATTACGTGGCTTTTAAGGGTCTCAAACTAATAAAAACCCATGTGAAATCACATTTGGGTGAAACCATCCCACACCATGAAGAGAGACTAACGCTTCGGCTGATGGTAATTAGCCACCTCCTCAAATAGCTGATCCTCCTTGTAACCCTCGTGTCAGGATTAGAATCCTTTAAATAACAGGCGTGTTTATGGTTCTAATTTGGATTGCAATTGATTCTCCTAAAAACCATAAACCAGAAAAGTGCTTATTTTACGGACCACAATATAGCCTTCATGGAGACTATTTTAAAATTACTCCGGTGTCCTACAAACTTCAAGATTTTTTGTTTTCATAAATGATGAAAGGGAAATGTCACAAGCACTCATTGCTGTGTGCCCAGCCTCTGCTGACAGATGTATGATGCTCACTCAGTGCGGCAGGTTGGGAGCTGAGAGTTTCATCAATAAATATGACTCTGATCGCTTCATGTCGACGGTCAAGGTAATGGCATTTTAGTATCTCGGAAACACGCACCACTCCCAGCCACACGAGGACTCGAGGGTGGAAATCCACAGCGCAGAGCTGATCTCATTCTTGCCTCTTGACAGAAATCCCACTTTTTATCTATCTCACAATTCTTGATGATAATCTGCTTTTGATACAGTCATATTTCTTACTTGTGTTTTGCCACCACAGAAGGCTGCACAGAAGCTGTAGAAAGCAAATGGAAGGAATGGTGGAAATAATCTCATCTATTACATTAGGTGGCAGATTCTGCCTCCCAACCGGTTCCTGGGTGGACATGACCACGGCCTCCTTGGGTTCCCAAAGATAAATAGATCAATGTTTTAAAATATAAGAAAAGTAAACAACACAAGGCCAGAGAAACAATCCTACATATAGGAAAAATCAAGTTTGTGGGGGTGAAAAACCTCAAGGGCATTTGTTTTTAAGAATTCAATATTAAAGCATTTTTGTAGGAATTAATTTAAATTAAATGGTAGCTTTCCTTGATATCTGGTTTTTGTTTCTTTTTCTCCTTCATGTGCAGATATTGCCTCTACCGTGAAGGATCCTTTAAATAGATGTTAGATCCAAATATTGTATTTAACTGGTATTTGAACTTATATTCGTTTTATTTACTTTAAAAATGCATTTGTTTATATTTTACTTCTCTCACAATGTGGTGGTATAGCACAATAGATAAAATTGATAGTTACAAGTATTTTTGCAAGTGCTTTGAAAACAGATTGGAGAGCCTCTCATTGATATTGCTCCATCTGCACGGTAACTTTGGGTGTTTTTATTTTGTGCGTCTCCTCTTAGTATGAAGCAATTCTTCTTAATCAGTTCTTTGTCCACAAATGTTCTGCTCGGAAGAATTCCCAAGTTGACATGAAATAACCAGATTTAAAATGTCACTTAAAAAAATAAGTTTTTATCTCTATTCCCCACTCAGTTTGTGCTGCAAGATTTTTCAGTTTTGCTTACATGTTTTGAAGTACGCTCGTCACCTTGACAGAATTTTCAGTGTCTAAAATACAGTGTGTAAATTTGACCGAATGTTTTCGTAAACCGCAAAACACAGGAAGACATGAAATCATGAAAATCCTTGTTTTCAGGGAATCTCAGGGTGCTAAGTAGGTTAACATGTTACTGCAACTATAGAGAGACACCATTTCTGACGTATGAATGTTAAGCACAAGGTCTTGCAGGCATTTAAGCTATATTTTTTTACCCTTTTGATTCTCCTTTTGTACTGACCATAATTGAAATAATGTTTAAGTATAACCAAAAGAAATTTAAGCAAAAATGTTAAAGCAACCAATTTAGGCATTTAAAAAATCAAGAAAGATAAGCTAATATTTTAAAAGTCCTGTGCTCCTAGCATTAATTCCCATTCTCCACAAAATTCATTTTATACTTATAATTACCTTCTCTTTTCATACAGAAAATACTTTTTTTCTCTCCTTTATTGTCCAAACTGAGATGAGAAAATAAGAAATTTAATGCCAGTGGATTATTCTTCATTTTATTTATTTTTTTTCTGCAGACCTGGAAAAGAATTGGCTCCAATTAATGCTGAGACCACTTTATTTGTGTAAAACTATAACATGGTTAATAAAATGTTAGCTATGAATAAAAATGTAAGTACAATGAAATGCAAATGTAGGTCCTGCTAATGTACAACCCTGTATACCCATGTTGATTTCTTTAGTGGAGAAAAATACCTATGGTGCTCTCAGTAAATTAAATTATATCGGAATGTATTCTTTAGAAGGTCTTGGAAGCTTGAGATTTCAGACTTTAATGCCTGCACACAAACCAACTTTAAAAAGCAAAGATTTGAAACAGATAAAGCAACATTTTGCCTAAAGTTCATTCATCAAAGGGCTGCATATCTTGAAAAGGGTAAAAGTACTACCAAACCCATCAGGGATAAGTAAAGGCTATATACTATAGATTATTTTAATCCCCCAGCTAGATATAAAAGGGATAATTACATATTTGTGGTTGAAGCCATGTGGTGGAAAAATCAATACAACTTTTTTGTATGACACTTCATTAGTGTGAAAAATTTTAAAAGCTGAGAAGAACTGCCTTGCAATTAAATGCCTCTGCTACTTCAGCTCCAGTAATGGGGTTGTATTATTATCTAGTTTATTTGAAATAGTGGTTGCACTATAGAAGTAATTGGAAAACATTGATTATGCACTTGTATCTGGAAAGCCTGGCAAATCATTACAGGGCCTGGCAACAGTTAGTTAGCCTTACTAATGAAGCACTAATTGCTCTAAGTAGGTTAACACGTTGGTGAAACTAGAGGGAGATAATAGTTTAGAAAATTCTGAGGTATTTTGCCAAAAATGTATTTTCATTTAATAATCCAGAGACGGAAGTCATGTGGATCTTTCTTTCTTTCTTTCCTTCTTTTTTTTTTTTTTTTTTTTTTTTTTTTTTTTTGTTTTTTTTGTTTTTTTTTGTTTATGATGCTTTACTGCGGGGTGGGGAGGAAATAACCTAAATGAAGTTCCCACAATCATTCTGCTTGGAACGACACCGTTTCCTCTCATGCTCTTTTCTGTAAACCCAACCTGCTTAGCAAATGGAACTAAGCCATGATCACCATTGCTGTCCCAAGCAAGTTTTGGGGGCCTTCACTTCAGAAGCTTGATGTTTCTGTCTTGGTTCAGTCTCCCAGATCAAGGCCTTCATTATTTAATTATGCAACATCTCTGTGCTGTTGAGTCACGATCCCATTATCCTATGCACAAAAAAAGTTAAAATTTAAAAACTATTTTTTAAAATTAAAATTGGTTAGTGGAACTTAATAGGGCTTTATTAATAGGAAATGGGAATAAAAAATACCCAATGCTACTCGTGGGATTTTTTTTTTTTTTTGTACCAGGGATTGAACCCAGGGGTGCTTTGCCACTGAGCCACATCCCCAGCCCTTTTTTTTACTTTTTTATTTTGAGAGAAGGTCTCAGTAACTTACTCAGGGCCTCACTAAATTGCTGAGGATTGTCTCAAACTTGTAATCCTCTTGCCTTAGCCTCATGAGTCCCTGTGATTACAGGCATGTGCCACCATACTCAGCTCATGGGATTCTTAGGAGGAAAAGAAAATCAGTGTTAGAGAAAGTCCTGCATAAATGCACCAGGAGATAAAGACAAGAATGTTCAAAGCTCTAAGAATAGCAAACAGAGACTCTAAAAACCACTCAATGCCCACTGACAGGGTAATAGTTATATTCACACAATAGAGGATTATGCAGTAGTGAAAATGAATAACATAAAAATACAGACAATGAATCTTAGAGACATAGTGTTGAATGAGGAAAGCAAGTTCCGAAAGACCACATATGATGTGATTACATTTTATAAAACCCCCAAACAAAACTATACAATTATAGTATATGTACACATATAGCAAAATTACTTTTTAAAAATGTATGAAATGATATCAATAGAAAGTTCAGGGTAGAAATTACTTCAGAAGATAGAGAGGAGCTATTGGAAGGGCTGTCATTTTAAATTGGGTAAAAATTCATGCTGTTATTTTAATATTATGCTTTGTAATTCAAATTATTGTTACAGATTCTGTTGTACATAACAATAAAAATATTTTAAAGAATTATTATCTTGGGCTGGAGCAGTGGCTCAACAGTTGCAGCTTTTGCCTGGCATGTGCGAGTACATGAGTTCAAACCCCAGCACCATGTACACAACAAAGTCTTGGAACAATGAAAGCCACATGAAAAATTAAATGGAATTGATTATCTCTTTCTCTCTCACTGTCCCTCTCTCTCTCTCTCTCTCTTTTTTTTTTTTAGAGAGAGAGGGACAGTGAGAGAGACAGAGAAAGAGAGAAACAACTGTATTTAGTTTTTCACATGGCCTTAGTTGCTCCAACACTCAGTTGTGTACGTGGTGCTGGGGTTTGAACCCGGGTCCTCGTGCTTGCCAGGCAAGCGCTGAAACTGCTGAGCCACCGCTCCAGCCCCCTGTCCCTCTCTCTTAAAAAAAAAAGAATTATTATCTTCTGCCCCCTTAAAAATTACATCATGTCAAGTCAAAACACCAAGTCTACCTCTTTAGTTTTCTAAAGAAATCAGAGAGCAAATGTTACTATTTTTGAAGCTGTGGTATTTTTTAGCTCATTATTGACTATCAGTGTAAAAAACTGAGGGAGAAAAAATGCTCTTGATTAAAAATACATTAATTAAAATACAATAATTCACTTTTATATGTTTATAATTTATTCCATAAAGAGGGAGGACCCTTCTCTTTGCAATTCTTAGGTAGTCCTTTCTCTCAATGAGTTGGGAGTACTTCACGGTTTATATCTGAGTAGCAGATTTATATTTTGGGGCAATTAAGGAAAAAACAGTGGTGTAAGAGGTGGCGAGAGCATTGTTCCTGATTACATATATTACATATATATATATACACACATATATATAAATATATATATAATATTTTTATATATAAAAATATACATAAAACATATATATAAAGGAATATATGCATATATGGAATATGCATAAATAAATATATATAAGGAAAAAATATATTGCATCATTTGCCAAATATAAAAACAATAGAATGGCATAATCACTGTAAGATGTCCAATGAAGTTGGGGGGTCAGCAGGAGAGGGGAGATTAATCTTCTGTGCTCTGCTTTCTTTGCCCGGCTCCTTCTGTTTTCCTGTACTGAATATAGAGTGTGGCATAAAGTTAGTGCCTGACACATATTTTCAAGTCAGGTTGTTTTATGAAACCAGTTTCAAACAAGATAGATATATTAAAACATATAATTTATTTGAATGTCAAAAAGTAAAATTTACAAATAATAGGACAATGACTCACAGAAGAAATATTCAGTTTTCCAAATCTCTACAATGAGAAAAACACTCCTCTGAAGTAAACCAGGGTAGTAATGCTCTTGAATTTTTTTTTTCCTAACATGTGGGTTGAGAGTAGTATTTTGAGAAATGCAGCTAATGGGAAAAAAAGTCCACAAAAATGCTAAAGGGTCTGAGGTTCAAGTTATTTCCTAGGTCTGTTAAAAAAAAAAAAAAACCAAGAAAACAAAAACAAAGAATTCTTATCTTTCAGAGATACCTATTGGAATGTTTGCAGGTATGCTAAGCTTAATGATGCCTTGGATTTGCTTGGAAACAGTTCAAGGTGGGCACTGAGTAGGGACATAGACAAATTTGTGTTGGCTCTGAGTGTGAGATGACACCTGTTGAAGCTGGAAGATGCGTGGATGTGGGATTATTATATTATTTGATCTCTTATCTGTTTAATTTCTTTCTGTAACAAAAATTAAAATCATTAGGGTCAGATTTATGGAAATCTTATTTCCTCCAATGTTTAGTACCTAGTCATTCACTCATCCTCTCTTTGGGTTGGAAAAAAAAATGTTGGATTTTCTTTCTAGCCACTGAACCCTCTGAAAAGACTCACTTGTTTATCTTCAAATGACATTGGGTGGCAGCAAACTATTGGTGCTGCCAATTGAAAGGGGAACTGTCAGCCTTCCATGGGAGTTTGTGCTTCCCTCCATGTTGATGGAGTGATTGGAAGGATCTGGCTGGGGTGGGAGCTTGCAGAGAGAGGGGATTACTGTTTAAAGGGGACCCTGTTTCTAGCCTTAAGTCAGAGGAGAGCCATTCTGGTTGCATTCAACGTTTCAAAGGGAAGTAACAATGCTCTCAGAGGCTGCTCTCTACAAAGCAGCTCATTATTGTAAATGTGGGCCATGTTTAGACTGCTAAGGAGAATCATAAAAGTACTGCCTCTGCCGCCAGCTCCTGTGGCAGTAAACACTGTCCTCGGGCGAGATCTACTTCCGGGCAGCCCCGCACCCACAGTGGAAAGCTCACCTGAGGATGCCAGAACGCGGAAGGTGGGGTTGGGAAGTGGAAATGTGCATGGTGAACATTATCTGCAGGGTCTTTTATGTTAAGGAAATCATGACACCTGCCAATCTTTCAAATTCCAAAGGGTAAAGCATGAGGCCTAGGAGGCTGTCATTGAACATGACAAGCTTAATGCCAAGTTTATAACAGAAAAAGGGCAATCTTATTGTGGTTTATTCAGTTTTATGTTGCGGGTTCAGTAGGAAGGCTCCCTCCCTCCCTCCCTCTCTCTCTCTCTTAAATCTAATTTATAACATTTGAAATACCAAACAGATTCTTTGCATATCTCCTGAGCCCTACTCCTCTTCACTGCCCCATCTCCCCTTTAGGGAGCAACCCCTAAATCCTTCCAATTTAGCATCTCTGTGAGGCCAGACAATAGTGTGAGTTGAGCATTTCCTTCAGTTGTAATAGGGCTGTTTCTAACTCCACACATTTCTGTTTAATTACTGCTCAGATTGTTGCGCGGTTTCCATCCAACCTCTCCCGCACTTGAGCCCATTGGGCTGAAGAAAGAATTACTCCCTGCGCTGTTCCTTAGCCCTTCTTGTTCAGATCTGTAATTGGCCCTGTGTTTTTGACTTTTTGCTAATAAGCAGCTTACTTTCTCTCCCCCTAGACTCAACCCACCACTTTTGTTTCATGAATTTTACAAAGGATTTTAATAGATGCTTTAGGCTATGCAAAATGTTATATGAAGGGGAGCGCTAATGCAGCAGCCTTGACACAAAGGACGTGTCAATGGCTGCTTATCATTACAGTCAGGTCTCCAAATTTTCATTAGGAGTTTCTGGAGGACAAAAGAGGAAAAAAGTGCAGCTATATGAAGGAATATTAACCTATACTGTGTAACCAACTATAATTGCTTCACATTTTACATTAACTCTCTTCAGACACGGCCTCTCATTATTTTTACACATACATAATAACTGCTTATTACAGCGGTATAGTTCATGCCGATGTGTAGTGGATAAGGCTGTGTCAGCACTTCCAATATAAGACCCACTTTCATGGGTTTAAAACAGCTGTAAAACTTAGCTCCAGACCAAAGATTGGTAATCAACTTCCACCTGGAGAGGGCATTTTGTTTAAAGTTAAAACAGAAAACAAAACAAAATAAATATCCCCCCAAATACCACTTTCATTAAGAAAAACTGTGCTTGTTTTAAATTATGAATGTAACAAAATGAACAAACATGCTTAAGACACTTCTGAATTTGTAAAATTTGGAGATTTACTGAAACCCACTCTGAAATGTGCTTCTGATGATAAATTAATTTTAAACAGCATGGATATTAAACAACACATTTACAATGGGCTTTATTGAAAGTATTTCTATTTCCAGAAGAGTGCACTTCATGCAGTGGTACTAGAAACACCGTATTTTCAAGACGTTTAGTCCATAGTTTTCCCTGGAAAATAAATTACTTACCAATTTTATGTGTTAGACAATGGAAAGTCCCATATACTTGTATAAAAACATATGGACTTTGAGAATTATTTTGATATTCTGTTTTCTAAAAGTCTCTGGGCAAACTGATTTTGACTAAGGGAAGAAAAGTAGGAATTTGGCAAAATACTGAAGTCCTTGAACTGGGAACTTGTGAAGAAGAAGTGGTAGATTCATCCCAGGAACAAATGAGTCAGTTTGTGGAAGTTTTCGGTAGAAGTAATTCCAAGGATGATATTAATTTTCACTGACTTTGTAAAATTCTCCAAAGTTTTCTCAATGACCAACATATAAAAGTATTTGAAATCATGCTCAAATAATAATAATGAGATATATCAGCATTGTATGCCCCAAAGTTCCCAATTAAAGTGCCCTGACTTAGATACTTTAGTTTCCAAAAGATGTGGAAGCTATAGGAACGATAGCATATCGTTCTTTTAAGGTCATCAGAGAAATGCTTCTAGTGGGTGAATGAGAACTTACAGGGAAATTTTTTCTTATGTTGAAAAAGTCTTAGAAAAATATCTTGAAAACTGATTTCAAGCAGGGTGGTTCTATAGCAAAATTTAGAGATATATCCTTAAATATATTAGGTTTATGAACAATAGACCAAATATATCAAACCCGACTGGGATAGAGTGCATGCCTTTAATTCCCATTAAGCTTCCGGTCTTTCTATCTGCTTCTCTCACACTTTAGCTCAAAGACAAAGCCAATCTTACCTCTGTTTCCCAGAGTTAGCTGATTCCTTGACATAGACCAAAAACTGCTAAGAGAAAGAAAAAGAGCCGTTTAAAAGTGCAAGCCCACTTAGAACACCACCCGATTCTACAAAGCAACTTATTCTATTACTGCGTCTTGAAGTGACAGCTTATAGAAGGTGGGAACGCGGACTCAAGTGGCTCTCAGCACAGAGACATTAATGTTTCACGGTGTTAGTGCAGTCAGAAAGCAGAGCTCTGTTCCTAAACTGTTGAAGTGAAGGGCTCCAGGTTGGCATTTGTGCAATGACTCTTCAGCAATGGAGAGAGCTGAGACTTGTTAGTACATTTACAGTAAACAGAGTGCTAGCCTCACATAGCTAATTAGCTGTGGCCCCAGCTCGCCTGTGCTGTGTAGTGACACTCTAATCAGAGATGATTGTCATCAGATATCACAGATGTCTCTCTCTCGCTGAGCAGCCCAGGCAGGAGCTGGCGCAGCTTTAGCAGGCGGACTAGGCCACGTTCAGAGACACCCGGTCTCTGGGTGCCTCAGCTGCTGTCTGCCTGCTGAGAGACAGGAAGCAGGGTTAGGAGAGGGAGGGGGGATCCTACCTGTGGGATGCTCCAGGAGGCAGTGATGCAATCAGTCTGAAAGGAGAGGTTTCAGAACAAAAACCTGTAACTGAAGCTACTCAGGACTTTTTCGAGCCACCTGGGATTCTTGGAGATGACAAATGCTAACTCTTTCAATTCATTACATATTTTTGAACTGAGTATCTGAGAGGACTAAAGGAACAGGCTTAAAGATTTACAAGCCACAATCAAGGATGTGGTAAGGAAAATAAAGCAGCATGCCAAGAGGTGTGACTTGAGCCCTGAAGTGGGAACCTGATAACCCTATAATCCTCCACCTCTCCCTCGCATCTAGCCCTTCTCACTCCACCTCATAAACTTAGAAACTCTCTCCTTCACTCTGACCCTCCACCGACCATCCTGTTATCCCACAGGAGTAACTGAACTCCTGTCACTGGGGCAGCCGGCAATCCTCTATACTGAAGGACTCAGCTCACTTGAGTAGCAGAAGTAACCACTGCCACCCTCCTGCATCACCACCACGTTCAAACACCCGTCCCCTTCACTCCCCCAGCACCTGCTCTGATTCCTCAAATGCTCTGTGGGCTCTTTGTTCTTGGGCTGTCCCTAATCGTGGACCTCCAGGGCTGCATTCCCCCACGTCTAGCATCTTTCTCAGCAGCCATCCACTGTGGCCCCCACTCTCTCACCTGTCCCCCTCTTCCCCAGAGCTCACACCAAGGCTCACATTCTCACTAAGTGTCTCATCTCCTATTTAACTTGCCTCAAATTATAAGCCCATCTGCCCTGTGTCCCAGCCCTCTTTCCCTTAGATGCTTCCTCAAAGTCAGGTCCTCCTTTGTTCTTGCAAACTCATTGATGACTACACTTGGGTCACTTCAGTCAGAAACTGGAAACCACCTTGGATCCCTGCTTTCCTTAGTTCCCAAAGCCACACCGTTAGGAACCTGTTTGTGTCCTCCTTCTTACCTTGCTTTCATTTCTTCCATGTCATTTCCTCTACCTCTGCCTCACTTAAGCCTATTGTTATCTCTCCCTGCTGGGCTAAGGTTTGATTCAAGAACATCAGGGCCATCTTTCTAGAATTCAAAGCTGATCCTGTTATTCCCTTTCTTGAAACCTTCCACAGATCCCTAAACTTTGAGGAAGGCCTGGTGCACAAGGCTCATTTGATTGGACCTCAGCCCCTTTCTGGACCTGCCTGTGACTGACCCGCACAGCACTGTGGGTTGTGGTTTTCCCACTGTCCCTGCTCTAGTCACACCTAAGCCTCTGCATATGCATTAAATGCCCTTCCCCCTTCTGCCAAACTCAGTTATCAGTTCTTCTTTTCTAAGACACTTTTCCTGACATTTCTAGCAGAATCAGCTGCTTCCCAGCATCTCCTTCTTACACTTTTATCGGAGCTCTGATTATTGTAGCCTTGACTGGGAATCCTGGGGAGCACGTGAGATTCACCTTTGCAGCTCTTCACATGGTCTTGCAGAGTAGACCCCTAAACATTTATTACATGAATGAACAAATGTGAGGATGAATGAACAGATGGATGAGTGAGAACGTACCACTGCACAGGGAAAGGTAGGAAGACTAACACCTTTCTACAAACTCAGAACTTATATGTCAGGAGAAGAATTCAAGTAGAGTAGTAGTAATGATAAGTACTATTCATTAGGCACTTACTTTGTGCCAGGCACATGACACATGTACATAAATTATCCCATTTAACCATATAAACCTGATAATTTTATTTGTTTTACATATAAGAAAATTCAAGCTCAAGAACCAGTATATGAACCCAAGAACACATGCAATATTTCAAAGTCACCTTGCCTGCACTGTCCACAGGTATGGTCTTAGAGGTTCCACGCTTTGTGATTTCCAAGGTAGATTTGAAAAGGGAGTATGAAGAACATCCTTACTACTTTATGGTTAAAAATAAGATGGAAAGTTTTATTATAAGGTGACCAGTCTTTTTCCTCAGCTAATTATAAAGCAAACTTATGCACAGGGTTCTACTTCTTCCCTTTCTCAGCCCTGGGTCCACAGAATCCCTTACATATGACAGTCCCCTTGCAAAATGGAGGCCATTCAGAGTGGGGCTTGGGAAGGAGTTGAGTTTGAAAAAGCATTTATATAGCTAACACAGAACATAATCCTTGCCCAGGAAGTTCAGCAAAAAGGTGGTCAGAACTCTTGGTCTGCAAATAAACATTTTCACAGCCCACTTATTATTTGTTAGATGTGATGCTTTTCACCAAATTAGTTAAATAGTTGGGCCTCTAGTCATTGTGGTACTCAGTAGACAGCCTCAGTGGCATGCAGAATAAAGAGTGTGTGTTAGAGCAAGCGAGTGTGTGGGAGAGCTGGTTGCATTTTAAACTTCTGAATGCTTGTAAATAATATTGAAAGGCTGTTTTCCAACATTTAATTAGATGGAATATAAGGGTCTTTTTATTTTAAAAAGTTTTTTTGGAACGGGGAGGAAGTGCAGGAAAAAATATGTCTTTGACTTTGGCACTGAAAACAAAGTTCTTGTATCTCCTCTCTGACCACCACCTTTTCCAGTATGTTTGCTACATATTTTTCTGGCTCTGGTTTGAACTTTATTTTGTCAAGTTCCTGGAATTAGAAGGAATATAAAACTACCTAGCAATTGAGATAGATACTGACTCATTCTAATTTGAACCATTTTGTTGGGCTTATAGAAAAACAACAGTGATCATAAAAAGCCACACATTCCTACAGGCATAATGAGGATCAGGGAAGACCACTAAAGGCCCCTGATCTGACTGTGAGTTCATAAGTGTAATCAAAATTGAATCTTTTCTTTTTACGGGGGGGCATTTTTTCAGTCCTGTGGTTATGTGCAAGAAAAACAAAAGCAAAGTATGTGTGGCCAAGAAAATGAGTAAAATAGATTAAGAAATCAAGTAATGATTTCAATTAATGTATAACCGTATATAGTACTACTTATGATCACAATTTGCATTTGTGACATCTTGCAATTTGTAAAGTGTGTGTGTGTGTATCCAGTCACATTTAGACCATAGACCAAACCTACAAGGTTGATAGATAAATATCATTATCTCCAATTTAGAGACAAGCTAACCAAAGTTCAGCAGAATGCAATGACTTTCCCATGATGCAAGTAGATTTCTGGAAGCCTAATGCTTTCTCTCCCCTATAGTCACATGGCACTAAATATGCATGTGCCTGTGTAGGATGGAGGCTGTGCTTGGAATGCAGACTCAAGTTTAATTCGGTAGCAGGTTAGAATAGTAAGCAAATTTAAGATTGTACAAAAGTTGCATTTCTGGTCCCAAAGCCTGGTTTAATAAAAGCAAATCAGCCTTGACTATTAGCTAAGTAAATGAAAGTGTTAATTAAGCTCAGCTCCCTCGTCACAAATAAAAGCCTGTAAGTTTCAAACATACCTGAGTAATGTGAGCAGGCAACTGTGAATATGCGTACAGGGTGTCATCGAATTTGTTTGCCTGGTGTCCAGACCAGGGACTTCCAGATAGTAAACCTTTAATAAATGTGAAAAGGATTAAAGGGGGGGGGAGGAGGGTGTATAGGAGTGAATGAAAACTGGAGAGAGGGAGAACAGGAAGGAGGGAGTAAACTTCATTCACTAATTGGCTGTGTTGAAGGTGAATGCTAACTAAGGCACAGTTTGGACAGTTGCCAATCTGTTCCTCCTGCTTTGGCTGTTAGCTGATTGCCTTCCATTAGGTAGAGAATATATAACCACCAACATTCACAGGTAAGTCAACAGTTCTGTACATACCCACAGCCACCAGGACACACGTATGCATACACACGCACATGCACACACACTCAAACAGAGCCTCCCATTTAACACCAAGGGCCAGAGAAAAGGTACGATCAGAAAGAGGAAGAACTTCTGCAGATAAGGAAGAGGTAAGGGAAAACATTTCTGGCAATACTTATGTATCCTTAAATAATTAGGACACTGAAACTGAGATATGCATGCATACATACACGCACATAGTTTCCATACATTTGGAAAGTGAAGGGAGGTAGCTCTATTGCTGAAATGAAGTTAAAAATATTTGCTAAAATGTAAAAGCTGCTTAAAGTAAGGGGCTTTCTAAAAACTCAGAACAGGGAATAAAAGAGCACAACTTTTGATGATACTAGCCAAATTGTGATTTGTTTCCAACAGAGAGAGATCCACCTTAAGAAAGGTCCAGAGAGCTCAACAGAAACCAAATACAGTAAGAGGAAGTTGGGAGTGTGGGTGTCAGGCTGTCAGTAATCTGACAGCTATGGTAACTACCCTCTAATCCAGCCAGCTCCAGCCACGCTCTCGCTGACACCACCAGGACTGACTGACAGCTGAGGAGCAGGCACTTTTTACAGGCTCAAGTGACATCCAGTCTATTAAGGCTGACAAGCACAAAGCAGAGATTTGCCCTGAATGGTTTGGTACTGAAGCCTAGTAAAGGGGTTATTTGAAAGGTCTTAGAGAAAGTGTCAGACTCCAGCTCAGATGATAAGAATATTGTAATGATGGTACTGGACAATGAAGTGTGATGATTGCCCATCCAGGCCGGGAAGACTGGAGGAGAATGGGGAGTGCTGGGAACGAGCACACAGAAGCTGATTCTCCAAGGCCAGCACGCAACCGCTCAAGAAATTTCCTTGGTGTGTTTGCTTGCACCTTGGGGAGCTCCCCAAAGTTGCATATTAATTGTGCTATTCACATGGGGACTGGAGGTGGCAGTGAGCAGAGTGGACATGTGGGTATAAAGCAGGTGACACCTGAAAGGAACATATCCCTACCTTTGGCTCACTCTTCAGTTCATCAGCAGTCACTGAAAGTATTTTCCAGAAGAAAATGAACTGTAATTTCAGATCATTGCTTTGCTTATAACTCCAGCTGAAAGGTAAAATAGCTACTGCAAAGACATGACTGTTCCTGTCATTGCTGCTGTTGACTACTGCATTGGCTCCCACAGGGTGCCAGGCACTGTGCCAAACACACCCAGAATTTATTCAGCAGGTTGTTTTCTCTCTCATGACAGTAAAATTGGTTTTTCTAAGTGCTTTTTATTTTCTGGGACTTGAACCTAGGAACTTGCGCATGCTAAGAAAGTGCTCTATCACCAAGCTACATCTCCAGTCATTTTATCTTATTTTATTTTAAAACAGGGTCTCATTAAGTTGCACAGGCTGGACTAAATTTGTGATCCCCCTTCCTCATCCTCCTGTGTATCTGAGCTTATAGGAATGTGTCACCATACCTGGCCCTGCCTTCTCATGGTTCTCTCTATGAAATAAGACAAAGGGCAAGTATCATAATCCTGTTTTACTGATAGAAAAATATCTTCTCTGTTGCTATGCACTCCCATTTGGGTTAGGCATGTCCTTATGTGTATATTCATTTATTTAGTTCATATATATTTTGTGTATAATATAAAATGGAAACAGGTAGATCCTGGGACAACCTCACTGAGTAAAGGAGTGTGGTCCCCATTCACACTGTGATTAGACTACAGGGCTGAAGGCTGATGCTTGATTACCAGCAGACCAGCTGTTAATACACTGTCATACTTCCATTCTGGCAAATAGCCACTGCACTGAGCACCAAGTGCATCTCCACCTCTCT
The DNA here is from genome assembly GCA_004027875.1 of Aplodontia rufa. Lineage (NCBI taxonomy): Eukaryota > Metazoa > Chordata > Mammalia > Rodentia > Aplodontiidae > Aplodontia > Aplodontia rufa. The sequence goes on along the minus strand of PVKS010002946.1, from coordinate 49,395 downwards.
CCCACATCTGCTTCTTTACCCCTGCGTGACTCCTCTAAACTCCCCATGATCCAGCAACAGAAGAATGAATGCCTGGCATGGCAGATCCCTCTCCCAGCATTATGCCCAGCCTCCATTCTGAGTGGTCTTTCTAATTCTCATGTCTACCAGTTGAGGAAAGATTTAAACCCCATTGAAAGTGAAGCTTATAATTTTATTTATTTTTTAAAGAAAGAGGGACACAGAGAGAGGAGAGAGAATCAATTTTATTTAGTTTTTCATGTGGTTTTCATTGCTCCTACACTTTGTTGTGTACATGGTGCTGGGGTTCAAACTGCATCTTGGCAGAGGCAAGATAAAAGAAAGATCAACAAAGACGATAAGAGGAAAGAGACAGGCTGAAGGGACCTAAGTCAACCCTCCTCAGTGGATGAATCTGTATGACCTTAATATTGCTATGGAACAGAAACATTGTGCCTACAATATCAGATCATGTTGTGGGTTTCATGTCTTGGAGAACAAAATGTAGGAAACAGGGAAGAGCACTTATGGGTAAGTATTAGAGACAGGAGAAAGTAGGGGCAAAAGGAAGAGAGAGATAAACACTTAAACTCAAATTATAAAACACATGAAGATTATTAGTAAACCAATTAAGAAAGATAGCATCAAAATTTCCCATTTTCGACTCAATGGCAGCCTTAAAAATCAATAGCCTGTGATCATGGTGAAAAGCTTCAGCTTAGTGGGCATTGGAGTTGGAGCTTCTTGTCGTATCCCACCCTGGAAAACCAGACTGTGAAGGTTGTCATTATTAACCTGAATCAGAGTTTGACCAGTGCCAAGTGTTTTCCCTGGAGATGATTACTGAAAATAGTTACAAGCAATTGTTTAGTTTATTAGTGTTTGAGGACATATATTACAGTTGATAGAAATAATAGACTGACCAAAAAACTTAGAAGGAAAAACTGGGACATGAAATGACAGAAGGGGTTTAAGTTTTCCAATATATTCCTGGGAATTTTTAAGTCCAGGTACATACACAGGACCATGCTCATGCTCAGAAATGCCCTGAGATGACTCTAACCTCTTATCATTGGCTGTTACTGAGGTCTACAGAAGCAGGAAGTGAAGGCTAAGGCAGAGTTTGTCAACTCCCTACTTTAGTGTTGAAGATGTGCTCACAAATATATTTAAAGCCTCTTGACCTTAGCTAACCACGCAGAGATTTCAATTATCACACGTGACAAATAGTACAGACTTTACAGAATTAGTTCAGATGTTACTAAACAGATAACAACAACTATCACATAGTAACATCAACAGGCCCTGGATAGGGGGAAAATCTGATTTGCAAATTGCCACATTCTTTTATTTTAAAATGTCCAGTATTCAACTAAAAATTTAAGATGTGCAAAGAAATAAAAAGTATTATTATACACAGCAAACAACAACAACAGAATAGAACAAAGCAAAACAAAATTCCCAATCAATATAAACTTCCTTGAGCAAATCCAGATGTTGGACTTACTGAAAAAAAAAACTTTAAATCAGGTGTTTTAAATATGTTAAGTGAACTAAAGAAAATCACACCTAAATAACTAAAGAAAAATATGAGAAAAAAATCCCACCAGATACAGAATATTGATAAAGAAGTAGAAATCATTAAAAGGTACAAAATAAATAGAAATTCTAAGTTTAAAAAAATATGAGCTGAAATGAAAAATTCACCAGAAGCTCTCAAGACCGGATTTGAGCAAACATAATAATCAACAACCTTAAAATTAAATCAGTAAAGATTATTCAGTCTGAAGAGTAGAAAGAAAATTAACTTAAAAAAAGGCATAGTCTCAGATGTGTGGAACATCACACACAGAAACAAACACATAAAGGGAGTCCCAGAAGATAAATACAGAAAAAAAAACTTCCCAAATTTGATGAAAACATTAATCTACACATCTAAGAAGCTCAAACAACTTCAAATAGGATAAAAAAGAATTCATACATTCAACATTATAATCAAGTTGTTGAAAGATAGAAACAAAGGCACAATCTTAAAAACAGCAAGAGAAAACCAACTCATCCTGTGCAAGGGATTGTCAATGTTTACCTAATGATTCCTCATCAGAAACCACAGAATTCAGAAGGCAGTAGAACTACATATGCAATGTCAAAGAAAAGTAACTATTGATAAAGAAGTTCATATCCCATCAAACTATACTTTAAAAATGAAGAAAATAAGACAAAACTGATAGACAAAATACACAGGTGGGTATGGTAGTGCACATGTGTGATCCCAGCAACTCAGGAGTCTGAGACAGGAAGATCACTTTAGTCCAGGAGTTTGAGACCAGCTTGGGCCACAGAGTAAGACCCTGTCTCAAAGAGAGAGAAAAAATAAACAGTTTTCATAAAAATAAAGAACTGAGAGTTTGTTGCTAGAACCAAAATACTGAGTTTGTGCTAGCAGACTTGCCTTACATGAACTACTGAAAGACGTTCTTCAGGCTTTAGTGAAAAGACAATTGGTAGTAACCTGGCTCAACAAGAAGAAAGAGAGTACTGGTTAAGGTAACTGTATAAGTAAACATAAAAAACAGTTAAATTGTGTTATGCATTACTAACTTATTTTTTTCCTCTATGATTTTAAAAACAACATCATAAAACAACGATTATAAATCTGTATTGGTGGGCACAACATATATGAAAATGTAATTTGTGACAAAAATAACAAAGGGGAGAGGTAATGAAACTAGGAAGCAAGTTTTCATATGCTATTAAATTAAGATGGTATTAATCTTAACTATATTGTTCTAAATTCATATGTTCATGACAATACCTAGGGTAACCTCTCTCATACCTTCAAACGCACACACACACACACACACACACACTTCAAAAATATATAGTAACAAACAAAAAGGTAGCTAAAATGGTAGAGTAGAAAATGTTTACTTAATCCAAATATGTCGATAGTAGAGGAATAAAGAAAGAAAAAAGACTTAGCAAGAAAACCAAACAAATAATGGCAAACATCCTATCTTACTGATAATTACATTAAGTATAAATAAACAAATTAAAAGGCAGGTATTGTCAGAATTAATTTAAAACAATATTACCCAATTGCATTCTTTATAGAAGAAACTTGCTTTAGTTTCAAAGTTATGAAGAGGTTGAAAATGAAAAGATATACTATGTAAATTGTACCAAGAAGAGTTGAAAAGACTATACATATCATACAAAATAGACTATGACCAAAATCATTACTAGATAAAAAGGATGTTTTGTAATGTAAAGAATCAACTCATCAAGATGACATAGTAATTATAAACACTGTGTACCTTAAAAAGAGAGCACCAAAATATATGAAGCAAAAACTGAGAATTAATGGGAGAAATAGACAATCCAATAATAATAGTTTGAGATTCAATACCCCATTTTCAATAACAATTAGACAGAAAATCAGCAAGGAAACAAAAACTTTCACACTATACATCAACTAGACCAAATATTGATAGAATACTCCACCAAACTGCAGCAGAACACACATTCTTCTTTCTTCACAAGTGCACACAAACATTTACCAGTATAAATCATATATTACATGTTTTAAAAGTCTAAGTACATTTAAAATATTTAAATAATACAAAATTTCTATAACTACAATAGAATTAAATTAGAAATCAACAATTGAGGGAAATTTCATTAATAGACAAATGTGTGAAAATTAAACAACATATTTTCAAATAATCACTATGTCAAACAAGAAATCACAATGGAAATTAAAATATATTTCAAGGTGAATGAAAATGAAAATACAATCATATGATTGTGATTCTGTTTTGCAGAGAACGAGGGACATTTGTAATCATAAATTCCTATATTAAAAAAGAAGAAATGAATAAATAGCCTAAATTTCACCTTAAGAAAGTGGCAAAATAGCAACAAAAAAATCAAAGCAAACAAAATTAAGGAAATGATAAAATTAGAACAAAAATAAATGAATTAAGACTAGAAAACACAAGAGTCAATGGAAACAAAAGTTGATGCTTTGAAAAGATATTGACCAAGGAAAAAGGGAGAAGGCTTACATTAATAAAACCTGGGACAAAGGAGGAAATACTATTACTGGCATTAGAGAATTAAAAGGTTATAAGGGAATACTATGAAAAATTATATACTAACCATGTAAGTAATTTAAAAGACGTGGCTAAATTCCTGGAAAGACAAAAACTAACAAAACAAACTCAAGAAAGAATAGAAAATCTGAACAAACAGATAACAAAGAAGAAAATTTAATTAGAACTGCAGAAAAAAAGAGGAAACTAGAATTTTAATAGAGATTGCATTGAATCTATAGATCAAATGTGAATATTGCCTTCCTCTTTTTTTCTGCAGAAATTGATAAACTGATCCAAAAATTCATATGGAAATGAAAGAGACCCAGAGAAGCCAAAACAATCATAAGAAAACAACAAAATTCCTGATTTAAAAACTTACTAATAATTAATAGTGTATGTTACTGGCATAAGGATAGATATACTTAGCTTGAGGCCTAAAATTGAGAATCCAGAATCCAGTTATGGTTGATTGCTTTTTAATAAGGGAGCCAGAACTAGTTGATGAGAAGTCTGCAACAATTGTTACATAAGTAAAAAAAGAAAAAAGAAATTTTTTCAACAGGTAAAAAAATGAATTTTAACCTTTCTTAAACCATATATAAAAATTAACTCAAAATGTATAACTTAACTGAAAGAACAAACTCTATAAAACTCTTAGAACAAGAAACATAGGTACAAGTCTTCATATCCTTGAATTAGACAAGTTTCATACATATGACCCCTAAGATACAATTAATATCAGAAAAGAATAGATAAATTTTGACTTAAAATTAAGAATTTTCTGCTTCAAAGCCAACAGGCGTTTGAAAAGATAGTCAACTTCATTAGTCATTAGGGAAATGCAAAACAAACCATCATGAGATACCACTTCACATCTAAAATAGCCATAATTAAAAACCCAGACAAGGGCTTGCCTGGCATGCATGAGGAGCTGGGTTCAAAGCCCCAGCATCACATATACAACTAAGTTTTGGAGAGACAAAAGCCATATGGAAAAATGAATAAAATTGATTCTCTCTTGCCTCTCTCTCTTTCTCCGTCTCCTTCTCTTTTAAAAAGAAGAAAAAGACAATAGCAAATATGGAAGAGGGTGAGAGGAATTGTAACCCTTCTACATCGCTGATGATCTGCTGAGGCAAACTGTTGGTAGTTCTACAAAACGTTAAATACAGAATTACCATTTGACCCATTAATTCCATTCCTAAGGGTATGCTAAGGAATAAGTATATGCTAAGTGAAATGTCAGTCAACAAATGCCACATTTCTGTAATTCTATTTCTATAAAACAAATTTGTTATGGCAGGAATAGAAAATGAATGTGACCACTCAAGCCAGAGTGATATTTTATGCAACTATTTAAGCTCGTATGCTAACTACAATTGAGAAAAATTAATTTTGTAGTAGTACACTCTTCAGAGAATTTCAAATTAGTACATTTGATACAGATCAAAATTAAAGTATGGCAAACTTCCCATCACAAGGGCATAGCAACAGCTATCTCTGACCTGCAGCTTGAGAATGGCCCAGGCCAACATCAAGTAAGTTTAATTTCCTGCTTTTCTATACTATATATCAATCATTTAATCAACACATTTGTCAATGGTCTTTTAGTAAGGCCTAGAATATTTTTGTCAGATCCTAGGGAGATTCAAAATTAATAAGGCCCCTGGCTTTAAGGAAATTACAATAGCAGTAGAGATGGCTATAGATTTCCCATCACATGATAAAGGCCAACCGCTAAAATTTCAGCAGATATTTCCTTTGAGATCCTATAATAGGAACGTCAGGAAAACTATGTATGATCAGAAATTATTCTTTCCGATTGAGCCTTAAATGTGTGGATTATGGATTATTCCTTAATCCCAATTGAGAAGCGTCTGCAGGGAGGAAGAAAAATACAGGGAAGTGAAAGTGGTAGTGGGGCTATAGTAGGTACAACTTAAGCGGGTACTTTCACAAGGATGATCAGAATTCCTATAGGCTGGATGATTTGGAGCAATTCATGACCCCTTCGTGCTTCAGTTTCTTCATCTCTAAAATGGGGATACATATCGTCATTATGGAAAATAGTATAAAGGTTTCTCAGAAAACTAGAAATAGAACCATCCTGTGATCCAGCAATCTCACTATGGATGTACATACAAAGGAACTGAAATATAAATATTGAGGGGTTATCTGCAGCATTATGCAATGGACGGTGGGATGAAAAAAGTGACACATGAGCACAATGGATCATTCTGCTGTAAAAGGGGTAAAATCCTGACGTGTACAAGAACACGGATGAATCTGGGGACATTATGCTGAGTGAAATAAGCCAGGCACAGAAAGAAAAAGATCACATAATCTCATGCATACGTGGAGTCTGATGTAGGTGAACTTAAGAAGCAAAGAACAGAAGGATGGTTGCCAGAGGCTGGGGAGTGGGGAGTTGCTGATCCAAGGTCCCAAGTTTGAGACAGATCTGAGAAGTAAGTTTTGAGCTCTACTGTGCAATGAGGTTAATATACACTCAATAATGATCTGTTCTACATTTCAAAATAACTAAATATTTTTTCAAGTGTCTCACCATAAAAAATTATAGGCAAGCAAGGTGATGCATATATTAACACTTGATTTAATCATTCCACACTGTGTACATGTATCAAAACACCACACTGTACGTCATAAATGTAAATAATTATGACTCATCAATTAAAATTAATATTTACAATTTTAATGGATATAACAATAATATCTACTAATACTACCTACTTGTGTGATTACCATGGAGATTGAAAAAAGGGATAGGAAGTGTTTAGCGGAGTTTCTAGTACAACTTTATAACTATTCGAACCCATTAGGATCCCCAATCTGGTAGCATTCAGATGAACTAAAATTTTTCATGAGAACTCCTAATTGAGGTAAAAACTTAAGGCCTTTGGAAGAATTTTAGTTTACTGGGTTTTTTTTTTTCTTTTCTTTTTTCTGTAGAAGTCTAGATGGAATCTCTAAAACTCTAAATATTTCACTGTTAATAGAATCCTAAACATCAATTAAGCCATCAAATCTGCCCTGCTGTTCATCTTTCCCTTTCCTCTGTATTTAGTTAGAATAATGATGTTGACTCTCCAATACGGTGATTCTGAATGGTCCAAGGTTTACAGATCTTGATAAAATAATGCAAACATTATTAGCATTAAGGCCAAAGCTTCCCTCCCACACAATGCCAGGAGGTTAATACTATCTTTGCTTCTAGCTAATATGAATATTTATTGGCAAATAAAATCAGATTGAATAATATGAAACTGAATATCATATCATATAGACTTTTCTAGTGATCCACCCCTTCTCTTTTTTTATCCCATTTTTATTTTTTTAAAAATTTATTGTTTATTTTTATTTGTATATGACAATAGGATTCATTTTGACATAATGATGAAAACATGGAATGCAATTTGTTCCAATTCAGGCCCCAAACCTTTCCATTCCCCTCCTCTCCTCCCTGGCCCTTTTTCTCATCCCTCTACTCTACTTATCTTTCTGCTCTTAGTTTTATCTTAAGTCTATGTCCTGTGGCTGTACATGATAGTGTACATAGGAAATTTAGGTCAGATTCATTCCAATGTTTCTCCCTGTCTCATCCATCCATCCTACACTTCATTCCCTCTTATCTACTCCACTGATCTTTCTTCTATTATTTTTTTATCCCTTCTCTTATGTAATTTTTTATTCCAGAAACTCTACCATTGAGGAAAAAAATTGACATAAAAGAAGCCTATGAAATATGAGTTCATTGACAGATCACTCTCTAAATCCAAATAGATTATTACATTTCAAGAACAATCCTGGTTATGCAGATTTTGCTCATTTCATTTATAATGTTTTCCCATCTTTATTGTTTTTGTTTGTTTTGTTTTTGTCTATTAATCCTAGTACTTGTGTGACAAATTTGATTTCATTTCATATTCTTCAAATTAAAATTTCTTGATTCCTCATTTGTTACAATAACAAGAATCCAGAATCTTTTTAGGGGTATTCTTCTCCATTATCTAAGTGCCCCCATAGTCCCTCATTCAAGGGAGGCCCAGATGTGCTTCCAGATGCCTCTCAGAGAGCAAACTGGAGAACCAGGCCACAAGACATCCCAGTTTGCAAAGGACTTACTTTGTTGGCCCCAGATGCTCTGATGCACTTTTGATAGTATGGTGGTTCTTATTAATTCAGCTTTGTGCACAGACCTTATCAGTGCTTATAATTATAATGAAAGTGAGTTCAAATGTAATGAACAATGACATATTCCACCGCTATTCTGAAAGCAGGTCTGCATTATTCTGTAGCAACACTTCTCTGAGTCAATCTGGGTATTACCGCTAGGCCAGGGGGTCCACTCTAGACTATTTTCCCTAGTGTGGAATTCCATTTTGGGTTCTTTACTTTCCTTTATTTTCTCAGTTGAGACTATTTGAGTCCAGCAAAGGCATCTAAAGATGCTGAATCCCAAAAGGGCATTGGTGGAGTGGGGGAATTGGAGGCCACTGATTCTTCCCAGAAGGATTCTTTGTATTTATGAAAATTTCCTCATTTCCCTGACAATGATCAGACTTACACACCAAGTATTTATTTGGAGGGGCTGCTCTTGTCAAGTCACAGAAAGGGTCTACTACTCTTTCCCCAGAGCAACCAAGGCCCAATTACATGATAAATACATAACTGAGGGAGGTCTTTCCAGAGACCCTCCCTGAATGAGCTATGCTGCAGAGCCCCAGCCACATCCACCAATACAGATATGCTGCAGCAGATATCAGGAGCTCTCTCCTCCTCAAAGAAAGGAAAAGCAGGGGGCTGGAGTAGTGGCTTAGCGGTTATGGCACTTGCCTGGTTGTTAAAAAAAAAAAAAAATTAAGAAAGGAAAAGCATGAATGTCCCAAGTAGACACCACACTGTGCAGGGGATTCACGGCAGAAATTGAGACAGGTGCTAGAGTTAGCCTGATATCTATCAGATTTAATCCTGGTTCTGCCATTTACAAGTTATGTGTTCTCAAGCAAGTAACTTAATTACTATGAGCTCATGTAACTCAGAAAGTACCTATGGCTTTGAGTAATAAAGAAAAAAAAAACTGAGGGTTTTGTTTTCTTCTATAAGAAGTCAGAAGGGGCTGGAGCAATGGCTCAGTGGTTATGGCACTTGCCTGGCATGCACAAGGACTTGAGTTGAAAGCCCAGCACTGTGTACCCAACAAAGAGTTGGAGCAACAAAAGCCACATGAAAAACTAAATAAAATTGATTCTCTCTCTCTCTCTCTCTCTCTCTGTCCCTCTATCTTTAAAAAAGAAAAGAAATAAGTGTTGAATCAATCATCATACAGTATCTGACCTACAGGTGAAGACCTGAATATTGGCAACAAAGCAAGTATGGATAAAGGAGATGCAACTGAATCCGTAATGCTCTTTTATTGAGCAACAGAGCGAGAGCAGTAATGGGGAGGGCACAGGTCAGGAACTACGTCTTTTCTTTTTAGTAGCCTCCTTAATGGTCTAATAAACTTCTCAAGACAAAACAGACGGACTGTCAAGAAAGATTGGTTCCCAGATGATGTTCAGAGTTGTGATTCTGTGGGAGGACAATGTGACCCCCAGACTCCTCTTCAGGGAGCCATGACTTGTAGAATAAAAGGAACTACCTATATCTTTGCTTGAATTTTAGCCAAAGTTTGTGCCAAAATATTTTATTAGAGACTTTTTGCTGTTTTAGTTTCATGTTTTTTTTGCTAGTGACTGAGTCAAACAAAAATTCCATCACTTCATATTAACAGGCACTTTGACGGCATAAACAGGGCCTGGATAGAGGGCATGCTAACCTCTGAAATCCTATCGGAGGCGTTGGTGAGTGGGCTCAATTTCCATGAGAGCTATTCAGGCAGTCCTTCACAGCCCCTTTTACGTGGGGATCCTATTATTTAACAGGCACTTTAAATTGAGACCAGCATCCTGATTCTCAAGCAGCACGGCTTTTATTGGAAGTCTCTGCCACATTTAAACATCTTTAATACATTTTAAAAATAGAATTGTAAAAGGCAGTGACCAGACTTCAAAGCATAGACATGTTGGCCAGAATTGTGAAGCTGGCGACAATTTTCACTGGTTGTAAAGTTCGTGGAGCCTCTTTCACTCCCCAGAACAATTGCTGAGGAAACGGTTCAGCACACATTCCTCTTGAGTGTCCCCTGGACAGGCCTGAAGTGACCAGGTGTGAGCAGCGAGCGGGAAGGGAGGGAACAAGCACTCTGCAGGACAGATGTAGAAAGCGCCAGCCAGAGCCGGAGAGCCCTGAGCTGAGCCAAAAGAAACCCAGCCAAACCAAAAACAAATGAGGCCTTGGAAAAGAGTCGGCCACCCTCGCGGAGCTTTGGTCCCTTGCACCTCTCATCTCCTGCCCAGCTCTTCCTTCCACTGGGGAGACTTCAGACATCCTCTGCTCCCAATAAACCTGGTTGCTCTCACTTTTTTGCTCCCTTTGAACTCTCTACAGTTACTTATTACACTTGAGCAAAATCATTTTTTTACACATTGAACTTTATCTCCCACTCCCAGTTGTAGCTTGGGAACACCTTGGAAGAAAGAGTTGCATCTTATTCATCTCATGTACACAGTAAATTAAATGAATATTTAAACGAAGTTGAGACTCTTGGGAGAATCTAGGCAGCAGGATCTGGTTCGGGGAATTATCAAGAAGGTGTTTTGGGTTTCCTTCTTCTAAGGCAATGGTTCACAAAATGTGATCCCTAAACCAGCAGCCTTAGCATCGCTGGGAAACATGCAGGGAATGCACATTCTCGGGCCCTGCATGGAGCTGCAGAGGAAGTGGGCAAACTTGAAAACCAGCAGAGCAGATGGCATTGCTGTACAAAGGCTGGCAGACTGGGGACCTAGGAAGACCTGACATTTCAGCTAAGTTGGAATATGTGATTTCCCAACTGGAAGGCAGTCAGGCTGGAAGGAATTTCAGCAATCTGTGTTTTAACAAGCCTTCCAGGTGGTTCTGATGTACACTGAGGTTCAAGAATTGTAACTTTCCCTTTCCAAACCACATTTTCCTCATCTGTAAAATGAAACTAATAGTAGCAAGGTCAGAGGGCTGGTCCAGATAGGTATTTGGATAAAATGTGTATCATTTAATCCAGAGCCTCATCCACATTCATCAATCGGTGACATTATTGAAGGGTGAATGTATTCCAGTTTGCTTTGCCGTGCTGGGTTAGGACTTTTGGAGAGCGTTCTCCAGTATTGGCCTCATCCCATGCGCTTTTGGGTTACTCACTCTGTAACAGAGTAAGGTTCATCTGAGTTCTCAAGTTCTCCCAGCTAAGCCCTGCCCTTTTCAGAGTCCTCGTAATTCAGCCAGAGCCAAGCACAAATCTTGGACTCTTTCTTACTCCACCGGCCTTGGCCTTGACGCCCAACTTAGGGCCCATGGATTTCAGGCAGCAGCCATTCCTTGTGCTGTAGAGCAGTCTTGTGGACCAGGGCTAGCCTACGTGGAGAATGAAAAGGCTTCAAAAAATTGCTGCTAAAGAAAAAAGCCCAAGTGGAGAAGGCCCCTCGGCATCCTCTGACAGGACGTGGAGGAAATCATATGGCTCTGCAGCCCCAGCGTTCAAACGGCCAATTAAGTCATTTAAAGTTTTCCAATTGATTTCCTCTTAACTGAGTCACCATAGTTTAAAATTTGTCAACAAACCACATCCCTCCTTAAGGGCAACAGGCAGCCCCCCTACTGCCTTACTTAATTCTTCCAGATGCCACACAGCCCCCGCCCCGCTCCAGCAAAATCCAGTTTAACTGCTCTGTTTGCGGCACCGGGCAAGCCTCTTTTCCAACACAGAAAAATGCCTTTTCCAAGTGACACCCTCAAACACACACACACACACACACACACACACACACACGTGCACACAAGCACGCAGAGAGAGAGAGATAGAGGTAAACCTAGAGCACATCTTTCCCCTTTGACTATAAGCAAGGGGGAGGGCAGAATCACAGTTTTCCAGGGCTTGTTTGCTCAACACCAGGCTTGGTAGGCAAAGCATTCTAAAGGTCTGAAGTGCTTTTCTCTGCCCTAAAGCTGCTACCAAATAACGCTCCAGGTGGGTTCTGCTCAATCACCACAGGGGTGGTTGAAAGCAACCAAGCTCTGGCATTTCAGGCCAATGAAAACCCTGTCCTTTCACTCTCAAACAAATAATGCTTTGAAAATCATTGCTATTACTGTTCTTTTAATAAGTCCGCATTGCCTCAATGCCCCCGCTCCCACCGGTTTCCATTTGTTTTCCCGAGGGAGCCAGGTCTTTGAAGCTGGTGTCTCCCCAAGCAGAGTGAAGATGTAGCACCCTTCTCTGCCTGGCTGACCCTCCCTGGAGGGGCGCAGTGGGGGTGAGTCACCCCTGGTGGGACTTTTCTCATTAGCCCTGCAGGCAGCATGTGTTCCAGCCTGGCTGGCCTTGGGCTCTACGCAGAGAACCACAAATATTTTGTGAGAAATATTAAAAGTGGTCAGAACGTGACAGCTAGTTTATCACCACCTGCATCAGTTCTGATGTGGGCAGGAGGAAAGGGGAGACCACTGCCCTCCCTCCGAAGACCCGGAAGGAAGGGAATAGTCTGGGAGGACACAGTGACTCAATCCTCGCCCTCCCTGTGACTACGCCTTTGCTGGCTGAACACACAAAACGAATGTTGAGAGCAGGTTTGAAATGGCACAAGCCAAGCAGATGAAATGAGAGTGACAAATGCCAGAATACCATTCTCACAACAAAATATTCTCAACTCAATTTACAGTATATGCAAAAATGGCCGAGCCATGGCCCCCTGCCTCTAAGGAGCTTATAATTCAACATGGGAAAAAAAGACACATGCAGAAAACAACAAAAAGCAGAGACACACAAGGAGCACTGGGAGATAGAAACAAAAATACCACAGGAATATAGAGACTTCTCCCTGATATCACTGCGACAGGAATTCGTGGGGAGGGCATCTGAATAGACTTTGGGAGCAAAGTATTGTAATTCAAGAAGCAAAATGTGGGCGAACCTATTGGCTGCCTCACCATGGTATTTGCTCTCTCACTTCTGCTTTCCTGGCAGAGCCAGCCTCCCAGTATACAGGATGCCAGTGCCACGTATTTAGCTTTCCAGCCTTCCTCAAAGGAAGAATGTGGTCTTCTGAGCCAGATTATAGGTGCACACCTATAATCTCGGCAGCTCAGGAGGCTAGGGAAGGAGGATCACAAGTTTAAGGCTGACCTCTGCAACTTAGAGAGATAATGACTCAAAAATAAAAGAAAAAGGGCTGGGGTTATAGCTCAGAGATAGAGTACCCCTGGGTTCAATCCTCAATACACTTCTCCACACACATGAAATGTAGTCTTTGGATTCAGTGTGGGTTTATGGCACTGAAGGGAGATCTGTCCAGGGACATTTGGAGAAAAAGTTTCCTTCCTGATTGTGGGGGTGAGGGAAGGTGGATAAAACTGTTTTCTGGGCTTGAACATGATTAACCAAGGATATAATACTTAGAGTTGTGGCTACCATCTTGGTATCTGAGGGGAAAGCAAGGGAATCAGAGAGAAACCATTTTCATCCCAGATCTAACTGCAAATCGTGGGACTCCCTATGTCTGTAACCTGCAGCTGAATGTGTCCAGTGTCACACAAAGATTAGAGAAATCCATTCAGACAGGGAGAACAGAGACAGGAGCTAATACTGTGCAGGTATGCTTATTTTGGTAGATGTTTATAGTGTACAAAGAGGACTATCATGAAATAAGCCTGAGAAGTTGGGGTCCAATTCCAGAAGAACTCAGAACTAGAATAAGAAGCATGAATTTATCCTGAAGGAAATGGTGGAGAGATGATGAAGCCATTTGAACATGGTGCTGTCCCTATCTGAACAGTGTAGTTTAAATTTTTTTTTAAAGCCAATAATATGATAGAGTTGTAGAGGAAGGATTAGACTGGAGAGAAACAAGAGATGAGGAAAACGTGTGGGACTTCTGTTCCAAATAATCTATCTCAGGGGATCAAGTATGTCTTCATACAGTGAGAAAGAGAAAAAGAGAATCAATTTTATTTTTCATGTGGCCTTTGTTTCTCCAACACTTTGTTGCATACGTGGTGCTGGGGTTTGAACCCGCATCCTCCTGAAAGCCAGGCAAACTCCGTATCTGCTGAGCCATGGCTCCAGTCCTCAGCTTTCTTTATGAAGAACTGGACAAATAAAAATCCAGACCTTTCCAGTTGGTTCTGATAGTAAAGGTGGTATATTTATAACTCTTGAGAAATAATATTATTATGCAAATTATTGTTATTTAATGCATTTTAATCTACCCATCCCTTATTAATATTTTAACTAATTAAGATATTTGCTATTGATTCAAATAGTACTATCAATGATGACTTACATCACTACTATGCATATAAAGCCAAGATGTTTTTTAGTAATATCCTCCTTGACCTTGTAGCCCTATACACCAGACTGATGTCAAGGAAGTAGAATAAACCTGTTCCTGAAGATTATATGTAAATAGTTTCTATTCTTTTTCTTCCTCTCAACAAACCATATAATGGGTATAAAAAAAAAGGTAATTACCAAGTTTGTGAACTAATAGAGAATCATTAGCATATTTGTCAAAATAGTTTCTATTGGGATAAAGAGATAGAAACTGCAGAAGTTATTAAATATTTTTATACTTAAATTTTGTACAAAATCAAATGTCCCTCATTTGCAAGGAAAAGTCTAATGAGAAATAACCCATGGCCCCTCTTTTACTCTTTCATAGCAATTGCTTCAATATAAAATGTTCACAAATATGAGATTCTGAAGGTAAAATTTCAAATTAGGTTTCTGTCTGGGATACATGTACATTTGCTAAAAATCAGCCATCCATCATCCAAAATATAAAAAGAGTTATGGTGACAGCTAGGGTTAATTGCCTGTAGTTCATAAATGAAGTTGGTTGCTATAATGGTTGTACTACTGAGAAAAGATAACAAAATTTACACACTCCTCCGAGATTTCTCATGCTCATGCATGACCTTGGAGGTCTTTTCCAACTCCATGAGTCTAGCATTCCACAGTGAATTGTACCTGGTGTATTTTCACTGCTGTCTTAAGGAACGAGAATTTTGGCTGAATTCCAGCTTCTTTATACTTTTAAATATACTCAAGTAGTTTCATACAGTAGAAAATTTTCAGTCATTAAAAATTATGTTTTTTAAAGAAAACTTAAGGATAAAAAGAATATGAGACTCATATGAATATACAAGTATCATATATACTGTATTATTATGACTTTTCTTAATTATATTAAATACATTTTACCAGAATTTTTAAAAATTTATAATGGTTAGCTCTGGGAGATGAACTAAAGATAATTTCTAAATGTTTTATTTTCTATTTATCAGTAATTAAATGAAGTAAGTAAAATGTGATAAAAATTGTTATCAGTTTGTTGAGATACTGATGTGGTTTCCCAATTCGTTTTTTTTTTTCTTTAAAGAGAGGATAAATTTTATCTAGTTTTTCATCTAGCTTTTGTTTCACCAACACTTGGTTGTGTATAATGTGCTGGAGTTCAAACTCAGGTCCTCATACATGCCAGGCAAGCACTCAAACTGCCGAGCCACTGCTCCAGCCCAGTTTCCCCAATTCTTATTTGTAAGAGGAAAAGTTTATTTCAGTTTCAGAGGTTCAGTCCATGGATGGCTGACTCTATTTCTCTGGGCCTAAGGTGAGGCTTAACATCATGGCAGAGGGGTGTGGGACAAGAAAAGTTTTTAGTTCTTGAGGGCTGGAAAACAGAGAGAGTGAAGGAGGAAGAGCCAGGAACAAAATATGTAATTCTCAAGTAGATCACCCCCAGTGACCTATTTCCTTCAGTCACACCCCAACAACCTATTCAAATGATTAACCCTTCAAGTGGAGGAATCCACCGGTCAGGTTATAGCTCTCTTAATCTAATCATTTCCTCTCTGAACAATCCTTTATTGTAATCACATGAGCTTATTAGGGAGCGCTTCAGATGCAAATCATAACATTCCACCCCTGTCCCTCAAAAGCCACGTCCACCTCACAGTGCAAAGTGCAATTACTCCATCTCTAAGAATTCCTATAGTCTTAACAGTTCCACCATTGCCCAAAAAGTCCAGGTACAAAGTTTCATCTGCGACTCAAGGAAAACTCTTGGCTATGAGCCCCTGTAAAGATCAAAAACAAGTTATATACATCCAATATGTGAAGGCACCGAGTAAACATTTCCATTCCAAAAGGGAGAAATAGGGGCATAAGAAGAAGGGATGGGATCAAAGCAAGACTGAAATCCAACTGAAAAATGAAATTTCATAGTTCCGTATTCAGCATCTGCGGTACATGGTAGAGATGTGATGGCTAAAAGACATGGGCTGTTCTGCCCCTGTGGCCTTGCTGGTTGCAGCCCACATGGCTTCTCTCTTCATTTGCCTGTGCTCAATTCTTGCAACTTTCCTCGGCAGATATTCCACCTTATTGGCATCTCTTAATTTTAAGGGTCTCTACTGCAGTCTTGACATTCTTTTTGAAGCTTCGTGGATCATCCTCACAGACGTAGCCTTCAAGTACGCTACATTTTGCCTGGCCTCCCAGGCCTTCCTTTGAAATCTCAGAGGAATCCTAACTCCATTCATGCAGACCAATACAATGTGCTTGACATCAAAGTCTGCCACCCGCTTGAGCAGTGGCCAAGCTTCCTGGGACCATGACTACAGCAGCTTCTAAGTGCCCAGGCAACTGAGCATGGTGAAAAAACTCCAGGCCCTCCTGTGCAAGCAGAGTGGCCCCATGGTCTCCTCTTGAAGGAATTTTTATGTTTACACCCTTGAGCCCGAGATGGGTGCAGTCTTGCCAATTCCTGAAATGACCTCAATTCATGTCTCTCATGGTCTCTTTGCAGAGCATTTAGCATCTCTTGTCTTTAATAACCACATGTCCTTAGCACCAGTTTTACTTGCACTATTCTGGTCAAAATGAAAATTCTTCAAATATTTTTGCTTTGCTTTCTGATCCTCATTATTATGGTAAACTTGGGTAAAAACCAGCAGCAAAGTCCATGCCACCATCTGAATACTGTGCTTCTTTGAGTTTTCCTCCACCTCTAAGTTCAACCTCACAAAAAGCCCCAGAATTTGGCAAAATGTAGACAACTCCTTTGCTAGAATATTACACAAATGGCCTCTAGTCCAATTTCCAATACAGTTCTCCTCCTCTGAAACCTCATGAGCCCCGTCTTTCCTGTCCAGTCCTGTTAGGTTATTATCTTGAGTTCTACCAGGACCACCCATTAAACTCTACTTACAACATTCTAAAGCTTTTCTAACTTGCTTCTCTAACCTTTTAAAAATCTTGCCCCCCACCCTTCACAAACCAGCTCCAAAGCCTTCTGCTTGGTCCGGTTAGTCACAGCAATGGCCCCACTCCTGGTACCAATTTCTGTTTGTTAGCTTTCTTATTGCTGTGCCCAGAAGACCTCAGAAGAGAAACTTTAAAGAAGGAAAAGTTTATTTTGGCTCATAGTTTCAGAGCTTTTGTCCATGGTTGACAAACTCCATAGGTCTGGGTCCCAAGTAAGGCAGAACATCATGGCAGAAGCTCATGACAGAGGAAAGCAGCTCAGGACATGGCAACCAGGAAGCAGGCACAAAATATAAGCTCCAAAGTCATGCCCCCAGCGACCTACTTCCTCTAGCCACACCCAGTTAATCCATCAGTTGATCCATTCATTGATTAGGTTAAAACCTCATGGTCTAATCTTTTTGCTTCTGAACCTTCTTGCATGTTTCACATATAATCTTTTATGTGACCATAACAGACTTCGAAAGTTCTTATTCTTAACCAAAGCGCTATACTCCCTATTAATTGGATTTGCATTAAGTATCATGCATTGTTGATGATTTTACATTTATTCATTTATTCAGGATACTTTTGCTGAGCATCTACTATGTGTCAGGAATTGGGCATTAAAAGTATCAAGATGGGGTGGCTGGGGTGGTGGCTCGCCAATTATGGTGCTTGCTTCGCATACTGGAGTACACAGGTTCAAACCCTAGCACCATGTACACAACAAAGTGTTGGAGCAAAAAAAAGCCACATGAAAAACTAAATAAAATTGATTCTCTCTTTCTCTCTCTCTCTTACTCTCCCTTTCTCTCTTTAAGAGAAAAAATATCAAGATAGGGGCTGGAGTGGTGGCTTAGGGGTAGAGAACTTGCCTGGCATGCATGAGGACCTGGGTTCAAACCCCAGCACCCCATATACAACTAAGCATTAGAAAAACAAACACCAGAGAAAAAATATCAAGATAAAGGTTCTTAGGAAGCTCGCAAGTCATGATGGGAGAAAGTCTACAATTTTAAATAAATAGCTACCATTTTATGTAGATCTGTTATGCTAGATATGCAAACCACACAGAAAGTTTTCTGGCTAATTTTCTAAATTTAAAAACAAATTCCTCCTCCCCACAAACCAGCTCCAAAGGCTTCTAAACCACATGATCAGGTTAGTCACAGCAAGGGCTATCAGAAGAGGTCAGAGGGGTTACTCAGATATGATTTTTCAAATAAGCTTGGAAGAATGACTAGGATGTGGGTATGCAGAAAAGATGGGGGAGAGCAATTTCTATGGTTTGGATGTCAAATGTCCCCTAAAGTCCCATATACTAAAGACTTGTTTGCTAGCCAACAGTGCTATTGGGAGGTGGTAGAATGTTTAGGAGGTGGGGCCCAGTAGAAGGAATTTAGATCACTAGGGGCATGTCCTTGAAGGGGATATTTGGACCCCAGTCTCTTCTTCTTTCTCTTTAGTGTCTGCAGCTGCCATGAAGTGAGCAGTATCCTCCACCATGTGCTCCCACCACCATGTACTATGCCATCAGAAACCCAGGCAACAGGGCCAAGGGACCATGGACCGAAATCCTTGAAACTGTGAGCCAAAATAAACCTTAACTCCTTTAACTTGATTTTCTCAGGTATTTTCCCAGAGCAATGGAAAACTCACTAACACAGTAATCAAAGGAACTTAGGAGCACGGAATTGCTTAGGAACAGTGAATATGTGTTATGGCTGTATTTGAGGGTACGAGGAGGTGAGGAAGGAAAAAACCCAGAATAGTATCCTCTAAGTCAATGGTTTCCAAATTATGTTACGTGGACCAATAGCGTGAACATAACCTGGGAAATGCATGGAAGTACAAATACTTGATCCCTACCCAGACCTACTGATTCAGAAGCTTTGGGGTGGGGCCCAGTGATCTGATTTTTAACAAACCCTACAACTGAGTCTGACTGAGAACTCTACAGCTTTTCTGCCTGTACTGTTGCCTAGTTAGAGCAAATTATCTTATATTGTCAGGGCGGTGGAATTTTCTTAAAGACAATTTCAGACGCCTTTTAACTACATTGTTAGTCTTCTGGATTTGTTTTTGAAAGTAGCAATTCAATAACCATTTATAAGGCACAGCAGAATAAATGGTTTCCACATTCCTGTTTGTGACCTTCATGAGACCTAAAAGAAAAAAAAACCCTCTCGTCGTGAGACATTATGGGAACAGAATGAATTTGCAAGATGCATAAATGGTCGAGCGGTTTTATTACTCTGTATATGACAAGTTTGTGGAAAATGGCAAATAATACTTTTAGTTTATATTCAGCTATAACAACAACTGATTATTTTTAAAGATTAAATTACAGTCTAGCGAAATGAAATGGGCTACATGGTCACTTCCTTGTGGAATCATCTTCTAGTAGCAATTTTTAAATGTGTAAGCTCAGCTAATTGAAAACAGAAAAAAAAACACATCTATATCTACACGATCTTTGAAGTAGCACCTGATGGGCTCAACACTCGTGGCCTAGAGCCATCAGTCCGAGTGTGCGGACTTCTAACGATGACCTGACGTATAAGGCCATCCTCAGACAACACACTCTGTCTTGGTAGACTGCCAGACAAAGATAAACAAATGGCAGGTGAAAGCAAAAGGAACAACATGCTGATTAAGCCCTAGGCTCTTCAAGAGACGACTGATTATACAAACTGATTACGGCTAACATCCATCACCAAAAAATGGAACTCCATCAGGGCATAATGGTGCACACCCATGATCCCAGCTGAGGTAGGAGGATGGCAAGTTCAATTCCAGCCTCAGTAACTTAGTGAGGACTTAAGCAGCTTAGCAAGACCCTGTCTCAAAATAAAAAATAAAGGAAAACAAAAGGCTGGCTATGTGGCTCAGTGGTTAAGTGCCCCTGGGTTCAATCCCCAATGCCAAATAAATAAATAAGAGTAAAAAGAAAAAAGATTGTTGGAGAAACGTGTAGCCTAAAGATCAATAAGAGGAAACATCAGTTCCCCTTCACTCCCTTCATCTCAGAGAGAAAAAGAGAGAGAAATGTGCAGGGCTGGTTGCTGTGGACACACAATGGGTCTCTGACTAGCAGAGGGAACTGCCAACTTTTTTACGCTCTCTTTTTTTTAATCAATCTTTTTTATTTTTTCACCTGGCCTTTGTTTCTCTACTTAGTTGTGTATGTGATGCTGGGATTTGAACCCGGGACCTTATGCATGCCAGGCAAGTGCTCCAGGCACTGAGCCACCGCTCCAGCCTCTTACTCTTTATTACTATCTGTTTTTTATTCTTAAAAGGTAGGCATTAAACCAAACCTGTTAGAGGGAGACAAGGTGGTTTGGGTTTGAGTGACAGCTATTTCCACACATTGGGAAAACCAGCTGCCCAGCACACATGGGAAGTTGTACCTACTTCTGCCGGGGGAAAGGGGCCATGTGCTATGTGAAGCTAGGAAGTTCAGGTGTATCCTCTTCCATGGGGAGATGTGGGGACTTTGCCATCCAAACTAGCTGGCTGGCTGGACACTCCAAGGAGGTCCCAGAGCCACTTTCAGGTATCCTGCCCAGGCACTGTACCAGAGGCACACATTGCCACCTTTAGGAAACACCAGCTTCTATCCATTCACACAGGTTTCTCTGTGGTATTAATGCTCAGGCTGTTCAATAGCTCTTCTCTTGGCATTTAATTTTCAAGATTTCCTTGCATTTTGTCCCCAAGCTCTGTTGTTTCCCTTTGCCTTCTCCATGGTGGCAAGGTGGGCATTGCAGAGCTACCCAGTGAGTGTTTAGCACTGAACCACTTCAGAAATGGGATTAGGAGATCATTTGATTCAACTATTCATTTTCAAAAGAGAAAACCGAGACACAGGGAACTGATGTGACCTGCTCAAGTTCATTCATGTAATTAGTGGCAACAGGATGAAGGTTCACAACTTGATCGTGATTCTCAGCGGGGCATTCTTTCCATATTAAATGGTATGGATTACTTTACCAAACGTGTAACACACCCCCTGCACTTTCCACCCTTATGCACAGGCAGGAGTTTATTACACGGGAGGTTTCTTTAAATGAATTTACTACAATGTTCCCTCCTCTAGATATTTACTAAGTGTTTATACTGCCTATGGAGGAAAGTTATTTATAAGTAACTTATGAAGAAGACTTACTTGACCAGCCAGGATGATTTTTCTTCTGAATTACATCCTAATATGTATAGCTTTCTTGCTCTCGGCTTATTCCACTTGGAGCTATGCCCAGCACAATTTACGTCTATGAACTGCTGAACATTTAAGCAAATTAAGTGTCCAAAAAATCAAACACAAATTGTATCTTGGTGATTTATGCCTTCATAAAGCAAAACACATGCAGTGTGCCGAGCACAGGACAGATTTATAGCTCTGCTGGTTAGGAAAAATGAATAGTTATCTTCTAGAGAACACGTCAAGAACTGTGTGTGTGCATTTAATCCTTGACCATGGGGGGTTTCCCCCAATGATATTTATCTTACAAATTATCTTTGATGCTAATATGCAACGTGAGCCAAGAACAGGAAAGATATACAAGAATTCTGGGTGGCGATTCAGGAAGCAGCTCACTTTCACCAGAACCTCCCCCCCAAAGGCAGGTACCTGAACAGCTCTGAATCTTTGGTCTCTAACCTCTCCTGTTCAGGTTGCTCCACCTTCTCCTATTAGTGTAGGCTAAGCAATTTCACTTATGCACCCGGAGATGGGAGGGAGGAAGTAAGACATAAGTCAGTAGTGCCTAAGTAAACCAGAGGCTAAGAAGATCTCTTCTATACTATTCCCAGTACCCCACAGACTTTCCAGGTACAATATCCCAATGAAAGCATAGGACAGTAGAGTAAGAGGAAAAGATTTGAATCCCACACTTTCTACTTGCTGACTGAAGTACCTGTTTCTTATCTGTAAATGGAAATTAAACAGTATCTACTTTCAAAGGGTGTTGTCTGGATTAATGAGATGATGGTTTTGAAGGAGGGCAGCCTTTAACATAGTTCCTAATGGCCCCCACCTCCTGGCACCCATGCACTCATCTTGAGTGGGGGCTAAAACTAGTGACTCACCTCTAGTGCATCAAAAAACAACTAAGTGATGGATGTCCCTTCCACAACAGTTTTACAAAGACTCTGACTGCTGTCTTTCTCATTTTTCCTTGCTTATTGCTTGCTTTGATGAAAGCCAGCTTATATGTTGTAAGAGCTGCCCTGTGGAGAGACACAGGGAACAAGGAATGAGGGAGGCCTCCAGCCAACAGCCCCCAAGGAAATGAGGCCCTTGGTGCAACAGCCCAGGAGGAACTCAATCTTGCAAATACCACATGAGTGAGCTTGGATACGAATCTCCCAGGTGGGCCTTAAGGTAATAACTGTTGATATCTTGAATTTTGCCTTTCAAGAGACATTGAGTTGGAGGATTCACCTGATTCGTGCAAGATTCCTGACCCATAGAATCGTAAGGTAATAAATGTTCATTGCTTTAAGCTGCTAAATTTGGGGGAGTTTTGTTACATAGCAAACAGACCACTAATTCAGGTTCTAAAGAGCTCAGCACAGCACTTGGCACATAGTCCATTCCCTATGAATGATGGCTATTATTGTAATTATTAATGGCTTTGTACTCATGAAGATTACTCAGTAATAATTTAATCACTCTGTTTCTATTTAGGGTTCCAAATAAAGAAGAGTTTAGAACACAGAGAGATTGTGGTTGTTTTGTTAATTTATGGACAATGTCCCAGCCTAAAATAAAGAACATTATGCATTCTAGAGGGGCAAAGTTTGTGAATATGACACAGATAGAAAGTCACCTCTCAAATGCAAATCTAAACTTCACGGAGATTCCTCCACCTCACGTCCGTCAGAGTGGCAAAAGAAGAATGCAAACAATGACAGATGCTGGAGAGGTTGTGGGAAGAGAGGAACACTGTCACACTGTTGGTGGGACTGCAAGCTTGTACAGCCACTCTAGAAAGCAGTGTGGAGACTCCTCAAAAACTAGGGTTGGAACCGCCCTATGGCCCAGCTATCCCACTCCTGGATATTTCCCAAAAGAGCTAGAATTGCCTTACAGCTCCATCAGTGTTTTTAGCAGCTTAATTTACTATAGCTAAACTATGGAACCAACCCAGATGCCCCTCACTAGATGAGTGGATTCAAAAACTGCGGTACATATATACAATGGAATTCTACTCTGCTGTTAGAGAGAACGATATCATGGCATTTGCAGCCAAATGGATGGAAATGGAAAAAAATTACACTAAGTGAAATATCCCAAACTCAAAGACTCAAAGGCCGAATGTTTTCTCTCATATTTGGAAGCTAGAATATAATCAGAAACAGACTGAAAGTTGGCTAAGCTAATAATAACCTCAACATGGGTGAATTTTTACATGAGCAAGGGGAATCTTGCCTATGACACTGGGGGATGATAGGAGGGATATCAAGGCAGCTGGATGGAGGAAGTATGGGGGTTATCAATCCAGTGGGGAACTCTTGACTTCCATGAGAAGACCAACTAACATGGGGGTAAAGTAGGGGTAAACATGGGATCAGGGGGAAAGCAAAGCGGGGAGACCATGGAATGGCATCAGCCTTGGCTTGCTCTGTCATTATACATGTGTTCATGATTGTGTGGCAATGATTCCCTCCTAAATCTAAGACTATCTTGAATGAAGAAATAAAAATAAAAATAAATTAATTAAAAAAAGAAAGACACCTCTTGAGTTGAGAGTTACCATCGCACAATATGTCCCATTTCTTAGGTATTCTGGGGTAAATTTGTTCAATCTGATGTGGAGTACGGATATTTTTACCACTATTCACTGTTGTTAAAATTTTAGGTAGTTGCAAAAGAGTCAATCTTACGGAACTTGCTTAATTAAAGGCCTGACCTTCAAACCTTACAATGTGTTTTCATTTGGAGAAAAGCCACAATATAATTGATTACTGGACAGATATTTCAATGCAAGGTCAGGTTTTTATTGCTATTATCAAATCCAAGTGAAATTTATCCTGAAAGAATAATAAGAGATTGAGAAATGGATTTACCTAAAAGGATGTTCATTGCAGCATTCTTTATAAACAAAAGTGAGACAACATACTTGTTCAACAATAAGGGAATGATCTGTGCTGTATTCATACAATGAAATGCTATGAAGCTATTCAACATGTTTCATAGGACTATTTACTGACCTAGGAAAATTATCACAAGATATTAAGAAAAAAATGGACATAAACAATTTAAATAGCAAATTATTATAAGGGAAAAGAGTGTCATTGTGTACACATCTGGATATGCATTTTATGTGACAATGAATTTTTCACTTCTTCTTTCCAACCTTCCTGCCTTACTCTGATGCTCATACAGTTTATTTCCTTTTTTCTTCTTTCTTTCTTTCTTTCTTTCTTTCTCTTTCTTTCTTTTTCTTTCTTATTTTTTCTTTCTCCAGTGCTGCGGATTGAACTCAAGGTCTCACACGCAGTGAGACCTTGTACCACTGAACTACAACCCCAGCCCTATCTCCATCTCTTGCCAGAACTAAGTTGGTGCATTTGCTATTGTTGTGGGGGTGAGAGTTACAAGAAAGAACAAAAGAAGAAGGGAACAGTTAGCTAAGAGGATAATTTAATTTACTTCATGAAGGGGACAGGCATGAAAGGGGAAGATGGCTAAAGGCAGGCAAGAACTGCCTGTTGAACTGTGCTTCTTAATTGCAAAACCCCTGATAGACTAACCATTGGGTTATAGGTGCATAAATATGACATAAAAACAGAAAAGATCGAAGATACATGTCCCATTGTTGATCTCTATAGCGTGCCCAAGACTTCCTCCATGTACCAATGCCCTTTCTCCCCCAAATTAGTCCAAATTCAAAACAGGAGGATAACATTGGGCCATGATGCCAGGAAATTGTTCCTCAATGTAAGAAAGAGTTTGAAACAATTGCTGTGGACCATGTTTAATCTTGAATTCACTTCTCCATTTTCTGACACATCATTGGCTCCACGGACTGGAGACGCCTCCTACAAGGGAATTCTTTCCACAGGGAAGGCCCAGGCCAGAACTGCTTGGAGTGGCTCAGTTCTACACCTTATGAAAGATGATCTCTTTGCTATTTCTTGCTTGCACTCTTCTTGCTTACTGCTTGCTTCTTGTGGCTGGTGAGCCAAGCCACATACTCTAGCATGCATCTCAATTGAGCAGTAGTACCAGAGCTACCAGAATCTGGTATCACTTGAAGTTATCAACAAAATACAGATTCTGATTCTGCAGGACTGGGTTGTCTGAAATTCTGATGAGCTTCCAGGTGACACCAGTGCAGCTCGTCTGTGGGCAACACCTAGAGAGGCATCAAGGTGCAAGGACAGAGGTTAGGGTGCATCCACAGAGGGAGTGGACCATAGAGACTGCTTAGGTTCAATGTAGACCTTGAACTAAAATCACAAATGGGGTCTTTGTAGTTTCCATGTGAGTGTATCTATAAAATCAGGTCTAAGCATTCTATGTGAGGATATAGCTTTGAAGCATTGAAATAACCAAGTAGTGGTTTTGCACAGAGTTTGGCTTCCTATAGCTGCTCCAGGACCTGGGGCCTGAAGTGAAGTTTCAATGATTCAGGGATACAGTGTTTACCTCTGACTGCTAGAATCATACATGCTTTTAATTTTCTCCTTTATGCATTTTTAAATATTTTTATAACGGATATATGTTGCTTCTTAATTGGAAAAAACATAAAAATATTTAACTGGCCTTTTATTGTAGAATCTCTTTGGTTTTTATGGCAAAAAATGCAAATTATTTTATTTCTTAGGAAATGTCATGGTTATTCTGCATTTTTATGATCTTTGATTTCTGGGAGCAGCTAATGAATGGCCAAGAAATAAGGACAACAAATAGAATCGTACTGGTTCCACTTGAAAAAGAAAAGATTCAAGAATTTTCAGCATTATCAGTGCTAAAGTCCATAGAGGACAGGACTTGTTTATTTATTTATTTTCCCCATTGAGAAAAGAAGGAAAGAGTGGTGTGTATTTCACCAGAAAGATTGAAATTAGCATTGGAAAATAATTTCCCAGTGGTAAATGTTCTTAAAGAAATGAGTTATCAAGGGAGATTTGTAATCTCTATCCTTGAAGACCTTTAAAAAAATCTATAAATTTGAATTATCAAATCTGTATATGATATGTAGGATATATAAAACCCCCAAATAATATGTTCCTTGCACTTGGCACATTTGGGCCACTTCTCATTGTCAAAAATTAGTATGAAGTCTGAGGGTAAAATTAATGCTAGTAATCACAAAAGAAAAATGTAGTTAGAAACCCAACTGTTATAAATAGCTTAAATAATGCAATCCAAAAGCAAATATAAGTGATTTTTGGTTAACCACAGTCTGGGATTATCCATACCACTGCTCTATTAGCACAGGTAATTGAAAATTGACTCTGTAATCAATCCCCATTTCTTTGATTTAATTCAGGGGCATTCCTTACCAGGGGCAGAAGGCTATGCTCCATGGTCTTAAGAAAGCCCTTATGGTCTGAAGGACCTTTGGTCATGACCTAAAAGGGTGACAGACCAGTAAAATTATGCAAGGCAAAACAGTTAAAATTTCCCCTTTGGTACCAATATGTTTCCATTAAAATTTAAATAAACATCTAATTTTATTAAATCAGTTTGAAATCTGTGTACATGTTTCTTTGGTCTTTCTGGGATCATATGAAAGACTGGAAAAATAATAGAATCTTCTTCTTTTCCTAAGGACCTGTGTCACCATGATTATGTCCTATGGATGTCAGTCATATATATATATGTGTGGTCGTTGATCATCATAACACTGACTCCTTGTCTTCACCTCATCAATGATCTGATCTCTAGTGAGGGATCCCACCTCAGTGACAAAGCACCACAATCTACCCACTGCCACCAATGACATTTGAGAGCCATTCTTCTCTGCTCACTCTTCCTCCTATGTTATATATTACTTCCCCATCCAAGAGTACCTCTTCAGCACCTCTTCAACCCATCCTCTTCTCTCCAGCCCATGGACTTCACCCCAATCCAGACTACTGTATTCTCTCCTGACTGATTCTACAGCTCTCTAATGGGTTTCTCCATGTCTAGACTTACCATCCAGGCTACATATATCATCCAGATTGATCTTTCCATAAAACAAATCGAATGTTGCCACTCCTGACCACGTATTATATGATTTCACTAATAGAAATAGAACAAAGATTAGTGGCTGCCTGGGGCTGGAAGGGGCTGAGGGAGATGGGGAGTGACCATTAATGGATATGAGATTTCCTTGGGGGCAATTGTTGCACAACTCTAATTATACTAAAAAATTTTAAATGGTGCACTGTTAAATAGGTAAATCAAATGATATGTGAATTATATCTTTGTAAAGCTGTGATATAAAAACTCTTCAATGATTTTTCATACAGAATCCAAGATTTTTGACATAGTCTATGATGCTCTTAATAATCCATCCTCAGCCCCAGTCTTATTCATGATATGAACCACCATGCTCCTATACCTATATACTTTAACCATCTTGAGTTTCTTTGGACTCCTTAATCTTGGAACACTCTGTTCTTAAAATTATTGCATTTTCTGTTTTCTCTGTAATTCTCCCCACATTACCCCTCTCCCACTTTCATCTGAATAATACTACACAATTAATTGCCACCCTAGGAAGCTTCCCCAAAGCTTAATATTTGGATATCCCTTTAATTATCACCTCAATGTCTATATTTAGACAGATATGAATTTGCTTTCCTTATTTTCTTTACTAAGTCTCCCTTAAGTTCAATGAGATATCAGAAACAGTATTTATCATAATGGCTTGAGTCTAAGACAGTGCCTTGCATACATTGAATATTAGATAAATTGGATGAACAAATGAGTGGCATATTCAAGTTTTGTTCAAAGGATAACTTTTTTATTTTCTGATAGGATTATGTTATCCAAGTGAAACTAATTTGTTAAATACACCTATATGTGTGTTGCTTCTATTTCTTTTTTTTTTTGAGAATTCACTTTTTTATTTTAAATCTTACTACCAAATTATTAATTAATACAGAGTGGCGCTGGTATAAGGATAGATACATAGATCAATGGAATAAAATTGCAATTTTCAGAAATAGACCCTTCTATTTCTTTACCAGCTGCATATTCAAAACCCTTTGTAATTTTCAAAACTCTAATTCCACCTCAAAATATTCCAAAAGGCAATGACTAAACGTCACACAAAGTTTATTTGCCATGACAAAACTCACAATGGTGGCAAAAAACAATAGGTGTCCATTAAGAAATTCTTAAGAAGAAAGATCAGTGGAGTAAATGAAGAGGCTTGAGGGTCAGAGAGGAAGGACAAGACAAGGAGACAACAGTGGAATGAATCTGACCTAGGTCAACTTTCCTATGTACATATATGAATATATCACAGTGAATCTCACCATTATGTACATCCACAAAATACTAATTTTAAAAAACTAACTAAATAGCAGAAAGATCAGTAGAGTAGAGGGAAGGAAATAGAGGGAATAAGGAGGAAAGGAAAAGAGAAAGTACTGGGGACTTAATTAGAGCAAATTATATTCAATGATTTTACAATTGTGTCAAAATGAACCTGATATTTTGTATAAATAAGAAGAATCAATAAAACGAAAAAAATTTTAAAACAAGAAATTCTCAAGTTTACAAACTCAATACAATCCATTTGGTCATAACCCACATCCATCTTATTTTTTTTTAATTTTATCCTTTATGGCCTGCATAACACCTCTCAAATGTTTTCCCAGAAGAGCTGCACAGAAGGTAGGGCTGGCTAGATCACACTGCTTCATTCCTGATTATGGTTTTCTTTATTTGTACTTGTTTTTTTTTTTGATCAGAGTATCATTAGCAAGAGGAGTCTTTGCAAGAGGCACCTCCAAGCAGAGGCTGCACAGTTGACTTCAGCTATACTTTCCTCCGTTTCATCAAACTGGTCTAGTTCCTGACTCTAACAGCAAGAAGGATAACACACTGTAGGCTCCCTCTCTAACTTCTACAACTACTTGTGGACTTAAACTACAATATCAAAACTTTCTAAAGTAAAACTTGTTATTCTCTTACCCTACTACACATGTTAGTGTCCTTGGAGTTAACCAGACTCAAAAAATTTAAGCGTTATCTTTGAACATTCTATCAATTTCTATCTTCACTATTCTAGTCCATTATAGTGCTATCTTAACAGTCTTCTTTGTCTTCTTTTTATAATCCCCTAATCCCAATACATTCTGTTCATGTTTCTATATTCCTGTTTAAAAAACCTCAAAGGTTGTCTTTTGCCTAAGAGAAGAAGGTAAAGTCTTTGGCTTGACATTGAAGAGACTTCATTAATCAGGTACAAGATTCTGTTTCCAACTTCAGCCCCACAATTGTCAACATAATCTCACTGTTCTTCCCAATGGTCCAGTACTATTACAACCGCTACTCTCACTGCCACTATTGCCACCACCACCACCACTTGTTTTATACCAAACTATAGCAGCTAACATTTATTGAAAATTTACTATGTGTGAGACTCTATGTTAATTGCTTCAAATTCCTCATCTCATTTAATCCTCACAATAACTTTGAAGGGTTATTATCCTCATTCTGCAGATGGGAAAGGTCACATACACAAAAAAGTTGTCTTTACACTTGCCCACACTGAGATACAACTTGAATCTAGTTCTGTCTGTGTTAGTAAACCATAAATTCTTTGAAAGCAAGAACTGCTTTTAGGTCAGTCCCAGACCCATGTGATTAATAAAAATTTTTTTAAATGAGTACCAAACAAATTTTAAATTACATCCTCTTATTAAGGATATATTAAATATAGTATTATATTATAGTAAATATCTAGATATATTTTGTTCATTCCTACTTTATGCATTGTTTTACCATTTACCCATTTTGAATATCCTTACTGTCATCTCTATCTTTCCAAGTCCTACCAAGTTGTTAATGTATTCAGAAAGTCCTAGCATTCTTCTCAACTGTTTTTCCAGTAAAATCAGTCCTTCATTGAATTCTTGTAGGAATTCTTTTCTTTTCTACTCACTTGATTTTCTTCATATCTTGTAATTCATCACTCTTTAACTTTTATATTTTTTCCGCCAAAGTGAGATTTTAAGTTCCTCTAGAACAAAGACTTTCAGCTAACATTAAATAATTGGCACAGGATTAAATGAATGGAACTTTGAATGTCAAAGACAGTTAACCAAACAATTCTAAAACAAAAACATGCCCCACAGACCCAGGACCCCAGTCTATGCCAGCAGGTGCCCAGGACAGCCCCAAAGAGGATTCTCCCATTCCCCACAGCCCACAGCTGCCACATGGGCCCAGGACTGTGGTCCCAGCCAGCAGGCAACCTGGACACCCCAAGGAACCCTGCCAGGAGCCACCCAACCACAGCACCAGGTCCAGATATATTGGGTCCATCCTAACAACCAAGGATCTCAGGTCCTATTGAGATAACAAGGCAGGCCTGTTCCAGCCCTACACTTGCCTCCAAGACCCCAGGGCACAGCAATACACTCCCACTACTGTACTTCAACAACCCTGTGGGCTGACCCACACCCCCAACAAGTTACAGAGGAGCATCCTGGAGCCTAGAACCAAAGGTGCAGCAAAACCAAGCTCCAGGCAGAAGCAGCTTTCTGGAAGAAGGTGGTCATCGGAGGGATGGTGCCTGACCTGACCCTTTAACCTGCAAGGAGAAACACCTGAAGACCTGCCTTGCTTCAGCACAGGGAACATCAATTCAAAGATCCAGAAGAAGTTCTTCAAAAATGAGGAATCAAACTAGAAAAGGTTCTTCAAACTCACAACTCCCCAGACAAGAAACCCATGGACAAGGAGTGGGATGAAAACCTAGAAAAAAATTATCAACAGTCTGATTACTAAAAGGAACAATGAAATAAAAGAAGATTTAATGAGGAGACTAAGTAAGAAAACTCAAGAGATGAAAAAATCTATTATCAAAGAAATAGACATCCTGAAAAAGGAAATAATGGCTAAAATTTTCAGTCAATCACATCAGAGGAACAATGGAAAAATTTAGTAACAGACTAACTTCTAAAGAAAACAGAACCTCAGCTTTTGAGGATAGACTGAGTAAGCTTGAGTTCATGGATGACAAAAATGAAAAATACTCACAGAACAGGAGCAGAATTTTCGAAATGTCTAGGACAAAATCAGAAGAAACAATCTAAGAGTAATTGGGTTACAGTAAGAAATAGATAAGCAAATGAATGATATAAAGAACATTCTCAACAAAATAATTTAAGAAAAATTTTCCCATACAAGAATAGAGTCAGAAATGCTCATCTAGGAAGCACACAAGACACCCAATAGGCCTAATCAAAAGGGAAGCTTACAAGAAGCATCATATTCAAAATATATAACAGGGAAATCAAGGAAAGAGTATTAAAAACTACAAGAAATGCCAAATCACATTTAGAGGCAAACCAATAAGGATAACATATGACTTTACAGCTCAGACTCTAGAAGCAAGAAGATCTTTCAATGTCTGAATGACCAAAACATGCAGTTAAGAATACTATACCCAGCAAAACTCAGCTTTAAATTTGATGGGGAAATAAGAATACTTCATGATAAAATCAAACTTGCAACATTCATGAACAGAAAAAACCAGGATTGCAATGAATCCTCAAAGATAAACTCCAGATAGAAGAACAAGCAAACATCCTCAAAACCCACAAACAAAGGAAATTCAGTAACAGTACATGCTATCAATAGACAACCAAGACAGTGCAGAAATTACCAATAAAACAATGACAATGAACCATAACCACATAACTAACCTAACACCGAATATGAAGGGTGTCAATGCACCAATCAAAACACAGGATAGCAGACTGGATCACAAAGCATAATCCAACAATATGCTGCTTACAGGTCACCCATCTTACAGCCAATGATAGCCACAGATTGAGGGTGAAAGGATGGGAAAAAATCCACCAGGTGTACAGCCCAAGAAAGCAAGCTGGTGTTGCAATAATTATATCCAACAAAGTGGATTTCAAATATAAACTAATCAGAAGAGATAAAGAAGGCCACTACATCCTACTAAGGGAACAGGAAGATATAACCATAGTAAATATATACTCTCCAAATACCAGTGCTCCCAACTATGTGGATAAAACACTCCATGACATAAAACCATTTGTGAACCTCAACACAATAATACTGGGAGACTACTCTACTCCTCTATCACCAATAGACAGATCATCAAAGCAAAAAATAAAAATAAAGAGATATCCAGCATAAATAACTCCATAAACCAAATGAACTCAATAGAAATCTATAGACTATTTCCCCAAATTGGCTGAATTAACATTCTTCACAGCAGTGCACAGATCCTTGTCCGAAACAGAACATATTCTAGATCACAAAGGAAATCTCAGCAAATATAAAAAACCAAATATTCCATGTATCCTCTCAGACCATGACACCATGACCCTAGCAATTAACAGTGAATTTTTAAATAAAAAAAATTTTATTAGAAGTGTATAGAGATACAGTTGAGGGGGAAACATTATCAAAACAGTAGCAATCAATGTATATAAACTTTGTTATCCAGGGGTCATGCCAAAGCATAGATAAACCACCTTGGGTTTCACCTGTTGCAGTTTCCCCCATAAGAACTCATGTGTTAAATGGGTAGCTCGTGGAGGAATGACATCGGCTTCTGGGATGGTTCCCCCATCCTCCCAATCACCAGACTCCTACGAGTTCTTCATATACCCTTCCCCCCTCACCATCCCTCTCCCTACACCTCCAAGTATCCTACAGAGCCATCCCCCATTAACCTGAAAGTCATTCAATTTGAGGTTTTGTTAGGTTAGCCGTCTGCCCTACTGCTTCCCCATAAATTCTAGCATCAACAGATTAGAGAAACCATTCGGCCCTTGAGTCTCAGAGCTTGGGAGACTTCACTAAGCATAATTCTGTCCATCTCCATCCATTTGATTTCAAAAGCGATAATATCGTCCTCTCTAATGGCTGAGTAGTATTCCATAGTATATATGTATCAAAGCTTTTGTATCCACTCATCAAGTGAGGGGCATCTGGGTTGGTTCCATAATCTAGCTATAGTAAATTGAGCTGCTATAAACATTGATGAAGCCACATCACTATAATATGCTGATTCTAACTCTTTGGGGAAAATTCCCAGGAGTGGGATAGCTGGGTTGTAAGGTGGTTCCATCCTTAATTTTTTGAGGATTCTCCATACAGCTTTCCATAGTGGCTGAATCAGTTTGCAGTCCCACCAGCAGTGTAATAGTGTTCCTCTTTTCCCACAGCCCCTCCAGCATCTGTCGTTGTTTGTATTCTTCATTTTTGCCACTCTAACAGGAGTGAGGTGGTATCTCACTGAAGTTTTGATTTGCATTTCCCTTATAGCTAATGATGTAGAGAATTTTCTCATATATTTATGGGCTTTCTGGACTTCCACTGGAGAGAAGTTGCTTTTGAGATCTTTAGCCCATTTATCGATTGGATTATTTGCGAATTTGGAGTTTAGTTTCTTTAGTTCCCTATATATTCTGGATATTAGCCCTCTCTCTTACAGAGGGTTAATATACCTCTGTCCAAGGTGTAGCAGGCAAAAATTTTCTCCCATTCTGTAGGTTCTCTCTTGATGCTCTTGACTAGATCTTTAGCTGTGCAGAAACTTTTTCCTACATAAAAAGTCAGAAGAGATCTTGAATAAATAAGTTTATGCTCCACCTCAAATTCCTACAAAACAAAGAGCACTCTAATCCCAAAGCCAGCAGAAGACAAGAAATAATCAAGATCAGAGCTGAAACCAATGAAATTGAGAATAAAAAAAAATAAGAGAAAATCAAAGAAAAAAGGAGCTTGTTCCTTGAAAAACTAAATAAAATTGACCAACCCCTAGTCAATCTCATTAAATTAAGGAAGGAAATGAAGCAAATCAACAAAATCACCAAGAAAAAGGGAGCAATCACCTCTGACTCCACAGAAATCCAATGAATTATCAGAACATATTTTGAAAAACTTCTCCTCTAAATTAGATAATCTGGAAGCCATGGACAAATTTCTAGACACATACAACATTCCCCAAATTGATGCAGGACAATATTGAAATCCTAAACAGCTCAATAAAAGGCATTGAAATCAATATAGCAATTAAAAGCCTTCCACGGGGGGGGGGGGAGGACTTGATGGATTCCCCGTTGAGTTTTATCACACCTATGAGGAGCTAACATCTCTCCTTATTAAGCTATTCCAAGAAATTGAAAAGGACGGAATTCTCCTAAACACTCTTTATGAGGCAACCATAACCCTGATACCAAAAACCCAACAAAGACAGATCAAAAAAACAAAACTACAGACCAATATCCCAGATGAACATCAATGTAAAAATCCTTAATAAGGTTCTAGCAAACCACATTCGAAAACACATCAAGAAGATAATTCATCACTATCAAGTAGGCTTCATTCCATGGATACAGGCCTGGATCAACATACACAAATCAATAAATGTGATTCATCAGTTAAACAGAATTAAGGACAAAAACCATATGATCATCTCAATTGATTCAGAAGAGGCCTTCGATAAAATTCAGCACTCATTTGTTATCAAAACTCTGAAGAAAATAAGGATCAAAGGAATATATCTTAACTATGTAAAGGTCATATATGACAAACCCACAGCTATAAAAGCTGAAACCATTTCAATTAAACTCAGGAACAAGACAGGGCTTCCCACTCTCACCACTTTTATTCAATATAGTCCTTGAGATTGAAGCAGGATCAATCAGGCCAGAGAAGGAAATCAATGGGATAAGAATAGGAAAAGAAGAAGTCAAATTATCCTTTTTTCTAATGACATGATCCTATATCTGGAAGACCCAAAAAACTCCACCAGAAAACTGCTTGAGCTTATAAACAGATTTAGCAAAGTGGCAGAAACAGGATCAACACTCATAAATCAATAGCTTTCCTATACACTAACAATAATAGGGCAGAAGATGAAATCAGGAAATTGATGTCATTCACAATATCCTCAAAAATATGTTGGAATTAATAAAACAAGGGAAATAAAAGACCTGTACAATGAAAATTATTGAACACTGAAGAAAGAAATTGAAGAAGACCTGAAAAATGGCAAGACCTTCCATGCTCTTGGTTATGCAGAATTAATATAATTAAAATGGCCATTCAGCCAAAAGCACTATACAGATTCAATGCAATTCTCATCAAGATACCAATGTCATTCTTAACCAATATTAAAAAGGCAATTCTCAAATTTATTTAGAATAACAAGAAATCCAGAATGGCCAAAACATAACTATGCAAGAAAGACGAAATAGGAGTTTTTGAAAAACCAGATCTAAAATTATACTGTAGAGCTGTAGTAACAAAAACAGCATGGAATTAGTATCAAAATAGGCATGAAGACCAATGGAATATAATGGAAGACTCTGAAACAAACCTACAAATCTTTAAACGTTTGATCTTTGACAAAGGGGGTCAAAATATAGCATGGAAGAAAAACAACCTATTCAACAAATGGTGCTGGGCAAACTGGATGTCCACCTGCAGAAAATTGAAATTAGATCTTTATCTCTCAACTTGCACAAAAATCAAATCTAAATGAATCAAGGAACTGGGAATTAAACCAGCTTCCATAAAACTTGTAGAATAAAAATTAGAACCAACACTCCAGCATATGGCAGTAGGTAATGACTTTCTCAACAAGACTTCCAAAGCAAAAGAATTAAAGTCAAAACTAAATGAGTGGAATGCCATTAAACTAAAAAGCTTTCACTTAGTCAAGGACTTAGTCAAAACTGTCAAAAGAGAACCTACAGAATAGGAGATAATCACAGCTTATGATTCCTCTGACAGGGGACTAACATCCAAAATTTACAAAGAACTCAAAAAACTTAATATCACAAATACAAACAATCCAATCAATAAATGGGCCAGAGAGCTAACCAGAAATGTGTAAACAGAGGAAATTGAACAAGCCAATGGATACATGATAAAGTGTTCTAAATCACTAGTAATCAGAGAAATGTAAATTAAAACTACATTAAGATCTCACCATACTCCAGTCAGATTGGCAAAGATGAAGAATATAAACAATGACAGATTCTGGAGGGGTTGTGGGGAGATAGGAACACTAGCACACTGTTGGTGGAATTGCAGACTGGTCCAACCACTCTGGAAAGCAATGTGGAGACTCCTCAAAAAATTAGGGATGGATGCCCTGGATGACCCAGCTATCCCTGTTCTGGATATTTTCCAAGAGGAGTTCGAATCAGCACATTACAGGGACACAGCAAAATCCATGTTCACAGCAGCTCAATTTACAATAGCTAAATTATGGAATCAATGCAGATGCCTGTCACCAGATGAATGGATCCAAAAGCTGTGGTATATATATACAATGGAGTTCTACCCACCTATTAGAAAAAACCATATTACACCATTTGAAGCTAAATGGATGGAAATGGAAAAAATTACTGAGCAAAATTACCCAAACCCAGAGACTCAAGGGTTGAATGTTTTCCCCTCATTTGTAGAGGCTAGAGCAAAACCCAGGCTTGGGTTAAAGATCAAGTTCATGTGCTAGACTCACCAAAATTGAAGCAACACATAATCTAGGGGAACCATAGATATGTTGGGGGTGGAGAGTAGGGAGGGTGGGGGAAGGAGGGATGATAGTGAAGGATTTGGGGGGAATCAATAATTTAGCTTACTCTTTACTTCCCCAAGGAGCCAAATAATACTTATGCAATCATTTAATTCTGGAAAACACACAATCATATATATATGTGTGTGCGTATGTATATATATGATACATATCATATAGATAAAGATATTTATATCTGTTATGGGAGAAAGTCTAGAGACTGGAGTGTGGGTGATGTGGGGTAATTCTGGATTATAATCAGAGGTATATCATATTGTTACTATACATCCATCTACGATTGTACAACAACACAACTCAATAAAATTTACATATATATGTTTAAATACATATATAAAGTATATATAAATGTGTGTGTATATATTTATACTTTGAAAATTGAAAAACAAATAAGTTCTTTGTGAATAGTAATTTTTAAGTGGTATGTAGGTTCATGATTCCTTAGGAGGTGTAATTTAAAAACATGTTTGGTCTTAATTATTTACCATGGATAAAATAAATAAGTGATTTTCATCGTTTTGCTGTTGGATTAGAATGTGATGTTTCTGATTTGTACTTAAGGAATAAATATACTAAAATCCTTCAGAAAGAAAAATAAGAAAGTAATCTGCACACACTGTCAGTAATTCTCTGACAATTGAATCAGTCTTTATGACTATTAGTATGTAGTTAGGGTAATGCTAATGGTCTAAAAGAAAACCTAGAATTTCAGTGACTGAACACATTGGAAATTTATTTCTCATTTATTTAGTAGTCCAGTGCAGGTGAGTGGCTTTCCTCTTCTTACTGATTCCATGCTGTAGCTCTATATCATGACAACAGATGGAGAGATAGGAAGTCTGTGATCAGGAGTTGGAGGAAAGCAGACAAGGAAAGTCCATCTTCTTATCTGTTATGCTTTGAAATGACAAGTCATTTTTTAAAAGAGCACATATTTGATTTCTGAATCTCAGTCTATGACACTCTCAAAACTCCTAATTTAATCCACAAACAGTGATTTGGGAAATACCATACAAATAAATGGGCACTCTCAGATTATTGAAGTTATTCTAAAGCCTATACATGCTTGCCCACTACCGCTAAATCATACCCAAAAGGTAGCTTCAGAGATGTTGATGCAATAAAACATGCCTAATTTTTAGGTATTTTATTTCCTTCTTCTAGATCCCTGAAAGTATGTTGAAAACATAGAACATTAGAGCTTGGAAATATCTTGGAGATCACCAAGCATCAGTGGGTCCCAAACTTTCATGACTGAGGACCCCCTTTATGAGTCTGTGACTACCTCCCACAAAACTCATGGCTGTGGAAGATGTTTCCTTTCAGATTTCATTTGGTAATAAAAATGGCTGCTATACGCTGAGTGCTATTTGCAAGAAATGTTCAAAGTGCTTTACACTATTATGTTAATTCCAAAAGGAACCAAATGAAACCCATATTACATTCACTCAGAGGAAGAACTGAAGATTCAGAGGTAAAGTAGACTTTCCCAACATAAGTGTAAGACAATATTTGGTAGGAAAGATGAGGATTACTAGCAAAAGGCAGAGCTGGAATTTGAACCCAGGTCTAGCACTTGAACTTGAGCTCTTTAACCATCACACTGTACTCCCTCTCTACTTAATGACTAGTTTTTCCCATTTTTACTAGCATAATTTAATATATTCCTTCCAAACTGAAAGAAATTGGGCGGAAGCAACACAAATTTTCATCAGTGGAAGAGTGGATAAACAAAATGTGATGTACACATACAATGAAATATCATTTTGCCAAAATAAAAGGAATGAACTTCTGATACATGCTACATGGTTGAATCTTGCAAGCATTATGCTGAGTGATATAAGACAGACATTAAAGGACTAATATTATTTGAGTCCCCATAGATGGAATACCTAGAATAGGCAGATTCGTAGAGATATAATAGAGATTAGAAGTTATCAGAAGCTGGGAGAAGAGAAAGGGAAGTTATTATTCAATTGGTACAAAGTTTCTGTTTAGGATGATGAAAAAGTTTTAGAAAAAAATAGTGGTAATGATATTGTCATTAATACCACTGAATTATACACTTAAAAATGGGTAAAATTTTTATATTGGATATACTTACCACAGTTAAAAAAAGAAATAGGTTCTTGGTTTATCTAGATAATTTATTATATGTACATATGATTTCAGTTTATCTGTTTATGTAAAATTCTTGAAATGAAATATTGATGTCATGTTTATGTTATGTTGTGTTCTCCAAGCACCCAGAAAGTCCAATGTGAGAAACAGTGGTTAGTCAGCCTTTCACAGTCAAGCCTCTAGAAATGACGGAACAACATTGGCCTCCTCACTTCCACTTCTGCATCATCCTGCATATCAGGAGTAGCACATAGTGCAGTCCCTTCTTCCCCTTAGAAACCCTAATGCTCTTCAGAATCCTGAACCACAGAAATGAATGGCTACCTAGCCCTTGCCCCTGGCTGCAAGAACAGAGCTAAGGACAAAACCACAACAAGAAATGCTCATCCCACCCGGCTCTCCCCATCTCAGACCCGTGTGAAGGGAAACAGAGAGGGGAGAAAAAGAAGCCATAAAAAAAGGCAGTCACAGATATCAGAAGAGACGAGGGGGAGGTGAAATGTGCATACCATGAGGAACAGGACCAAGCAGACGGTCCTGTGTCAGGTCTTCCTCCTCTCCCGGTGGGCACAGTGTAGGAGTGGGTGATGAGCCCTTGGTGGGAAAAGTCTCTGATCACTGGATAAATAAGGGACTTTCAGACACTCGATTTAGAGGCCTTGGAGAGTGGGGAGCTGGGGTTCCTCTAAGAGCCTCTCTCCCTCTCTTTCTCTTTGCCTTTGTTGCTGCTCTTCTTCATCTTTGCTGCCTTCTTCTTCCTCTTTGTTCTTTCTCCTCTTCCTCCTTTCTCTCTCCTTTCCCTTTCTCCTTCTGTTCCATGCTAGAGCCCTTTTATACTGTGGAGGTTCTTTTCCCGTATTAAGTACTGAGAGAAGAAGGTATGAACAGGAGAGGAGGTAAGAAAATTGTGGAGTAGGTCAACGTTTGTAAGAGAAAGATAAATGTACAAGAATACACAGGTGCCCTGCCCACTCCCGTGTGTTTTTATATTACTTTCAAATTTAGTTTGATCAAGTATTTTGTGTTAGTTGGCTTCTGTGACCAGAATACCTGACTGGAACAACTTAAAGGAGGAAAACTTTATTTGGCTCACAGTTTCAGAGGTTTAGTCCACGATCAGCTGGTTCTATTGCTCTGGGCCTGAGTTGAGGTGGAACATCCGTCGTGGCAGAGGAAAGCTGCCCATTCCATTGCAGCCAGAAAGCAAAGAGAGGCGGGAAGGGGCTGCAGGGAAGATCCACCCTTCCAGGGCAGGCGCCCAGTGACTCATCTCCAGTCACACCCCACCTGCCCACAGTTAACACCCAGAGAGTCCAGTCAAACTAGATGGACCGATTAGGTTACAGCAGCCGTGATGTAATCAGTGCACCTCTGAATATTCCTGCATTCACACAGGAGCTCTGGGGGCTCTTCATATCCAATCCTTATCACCTTCATAATTCCAATTTTCTTTGTCAATACACTCCCTTGATTTCTACTCTTCCTCCCCCAAACTCATCGTTTGAAAGGATTTTTAGCTCCTTAAGGCCTGCAGCAATATCTTAATCATCTTTATATCCCTGGTGTCTAGAGCATTACGGGATGGCCAACATATGTTTATCAACTGAATAGGTAAATAAATAAATGTGAATTCCCTCGACAAAGTGTTAAGGTATGTGGCTGTTGATTTGGGACTGATTGAAGATATGACAAGAAGGAATATTTTAAATGAGGAGCATCCTAGAAATCAGAAATATCAAACCCCCAAAAAACACGGGACTTCAGCCTATATGATTTGGTTTCGCAGGCTAGAAAAGAGACAAGAATGTGATGCAGTCCTGCGGAACAATAAAGACTGAGAAGTATTTGTGCTGAACCTCCCACGCACCTACAAACAACAAACGAGTGGTCACAAGATGAGGACATTATGACCAACATGGAAGTCGCTTTTAAATATAGGGGGAAAGAGAATTAAAATTTGTAAACCTATTGGTTCTTTTCAAAGGTAGCCCTGAAAGCAAAGGGCTGCTTTTTTTTTTTTTTTTTTGAAAGATCAAACGCTAATAATCAGGAAGCCAGAGAGGGGAAAAGAACTAGGAAAGATGCAGTGGTGAACCTCACCTCCTCTCACCCTCAGCTGCACTTCTACCTTCCCCTGGTTGGAAGGAAAGGGGAGCAAAAGGGTGCTGGTTTGGGCTTTGGGCTCAGCTCTGGTCAGGGGCCCTGCCTGACAGGTGTGTGGGCCCACATAGAAATAGGCTTCACCAGAACAGCAGCACTGCATCATCCAGGTCACCCACAACCACAGAGGAATCCACCAGCTGGAAGTAAACCAGCGCACCTCTGCAGTTTTTTTCTTAGAGAGACAGAGTATCAATTTTGTTTAGTTTTTCATCTGGTTTTTGTTGGTCTGACACTTAGTTGTGTATGTGGTGCTGCGGTTCGAGCCTGGGTCCTCACACATGCCAGATAAGTGTAATACCGCTGAGCCACCTCTCCAGACCCACCTCTGCAATTTTTTATGCCCAAATTATAAAGCCCTGGATTGCCCTCCATGCAACCAGCACCTCTTGGTTTGGTTCTCCCGGGGTTCTAGATATGGGCTGGAAGACACCCTCTGAAGGGCTCATGTGTTGTCAGTCTTCTGATCTGGAGAGGGAAGTGGGGAACTGGGACTGGGTGTACTGTAGAAAGCAACAATGGGAAAATGATGTTCTAAACCTAAATCATGCCGGTACTAGATTTTTATAGACTTCTATATTAAAAAAAGAAAAAGAAGATAAAAAGAGATAAATAGAGTAATGATAATTTTTGGAAAAATTCATTTTAGTAACATCTGTAACATATGAAACGTATAAAACCAGTTACTGACCTTTGGTGACACGATACTTTAATTTTACTTAAAGACCAAAATTTCAACAGCCCTGAATGCTATAGAATGCAACCTTCTCTCCCTTATTGCCTTCTAATTTTTGGTATTTCCATTTTGTTTATGCCAGTGTCACTACTTGCAGAGTTTTGGCCTCCTTCTCTTAATGGTTA
Source organism: Aplodontia rufa (assembly GCA_004027875.1). Taxonomy (NCBI): domain Eukaryota; kingdom Metazoa; phylum Chordata; class Mammalia; order Rodentia; family Aplodontiidae; genus Aplodontia; species Aplodontia rufa. The sequence continues at coordinate 6,979 of PVKS010002946.1, read as the reverse complement.
TAACTGGAAGCAGGAATCCCAGCCTTTCATGATGGCTCTAGTGATCATGTCAAGTGCCCCAAACATGCATAACCTCAAATTTTTATAATAAACAGATATAATGCAGAAGAAAAAAAGCACATTTGGCTGGAAAGAAGAATAGAGATTAAGAGAGGGTTAAAATAACAAACCGTAAAGAGTCCTCCACAAGCTGCATGGAGCTGCTCTTCGGATCCATATTGCATTTCTCCCCCTACACATCTAAATGTAAACAGGAGGCACCCAGACTCCAGGAAGCTTTTTCCTTTTAAAGCTCTCTTTACTATTTAAACAGATACAGGATAGATATTTCAACGCAGAGCCCACATAAAATCCCATATTAGGGATGATACCAAACTTAAAGAATGTTGTAAAATGAGAATGGAAAAAAAATGTACAAAATGAATTCCTGCCCATTTACATGCTTTCAGTCAGGCTACTAGATAACCAAGCCTCTGTCTTTGTGTTAACACTGTAGATTAGGTCAAGTTTTTACCCCTCTGAGCTCTTTTCCTGTAAATGACGGGTTTTGATGTGAAACAAGCAACATGTCAAAGCGAGTTGAAAGATGTAGGCATTTTATGCCATGTCACAATGACAGGCCGGTGAATATTTGGGCCATTAGGGGCTTATTAGTGAATAAATGACCAGATGGTTCAGTGATGCACGGAGTTGGACAGAGCTGGATGCTCCTAATCAGCACTGTCTGTACTTGATGTCAAATCACATGACACAGTAACCCATGGATACCAAGTAAGAGTTACCATTAGCAAGTCAATTTGATATCTGGGTGGTGTAAACAGACTCTTAACGGGCGCTTCCGAGCTGCCTCTGTTTGGAGGAAGGAAAATACAGTACAGTTGTAAAAGGCAGCGACACAATGAGCCCTAATTGCTATTTGATAATTTCCCAAAGAATTTCTAATTGCTGCTTCGTTTTTATTCTTGAGAAAGAAATGATGCCTAGGTACACAAGGAAAGAGATGATCAAAAATGAAGAGGTCAACTTGGAAATACATTTAAAATCTAAGGAAAGAAGGTAAAATGATAACGTCGGGAGAGCGCGCCCTTAGTGGAAGGAAGGATTCAGGGCCCGTTCCAGCGCCGGGCTGCAGCGGGCGCAGGCAAAGCTCCGGCACACGGGCCTTTACCTCTGCACACTGACCATTTATACTTCCCCTCCTTGTCTCCAAGACGTTGATAGTGTTAACAGCCACCTCAGCTTTTCCCCAAAGGAGGGTGGAAAAGTGCTTTTGAAGCACAGCGCCTGTTTCTCTTTTTCTCATCATTTTCAGTATTTTCAGACTGTCAAGTATTCCTTGCATTTGAGCACCCCCAACCCCTACCAAAGAAAACAACTGCTCTTCAAACCTGCAGAAACGCGTTGGTGTCCTTTGGTGCTCTGTCAGAAACTCGCGGGTTGACACCAGACGCCTCTGCTTCTGGACCCAGAGTGTCCACAGGCGTTTCCTCCCAGCGCCATCCGTGAAGGCCACGTAGTCCTGAGCAAGGGACAACCAAATAACTTTAGGGAAAATTTTCTCTTCTAATAATAATAACTATTATTCACATCACATTTTTGTTCTTTTTAGCCAACTATTAATTTATCTGATACATCTTTCCTGAGCATTTCCTGTATGTGTCCACTTCTGGACAAGATGCTGGAGCAAGGAGTGGAATTCCTCAGCAAATTTAGTTGCCTTAAATAGGGCCCTTTAATGAGTTCTATGTAACATTTGATGCTTACATAAAGATTACATGTAATATTACTTTTTTAAAATGTGACATCTATAACCCAATATAAGAACTAGATCACGATAGAGTTAAAGGTCCCACGTACACACAAACACACAAACGTACACACACAGTATGTGTGTATATATACCTGATCCCCCACACGGAAGTAACTATGGTATGAATTTCATGTTCTTAATTTAATTCTATTTTTAAACAACATATTTTTAAATTTGCTTGCTTTATTCCTTTTCAATTACGATATCACACTGTATTCTCCTGAGACGTGCTTTTTTTCACTCAACAATGGATTTAAAATTTAACCACACTGTTGTGCATGACTGAAATTCACTCACTTTCACTACTTTATTATGTTCCTTGGTATGAATATTCCACAATTGATGTATCCATTTGGTTTGTTTCCAGTAGTTTGGGGTTATTACAAAGAATGCTGTAAAGAACATTCTTGTGTGTGTGTGTGTGTGTGTGTGTGTGTGTGAGTATGGGTTATATACAAGTTTCTCTAGGTGTTGAATTCAGGGTCATAGGATAATGTGTATTCAGCTTAACAAGATAATTCCAAGCTATTTTCCAAGGTTGTGCCCATTTACACTGAATATATACATATACATATACTATATATATGTGTGTGTGTGTGTGTGTGTGTATACATATATATATTCATCCAGGTAACAATTTAATGTTTTATCATCCTCATTACACTGTTTCTAGCTTTAATCACAATTATATCCACATTCTTAATACTGAATAAATTCTTCTGAAATGAATCAAAGAATGAGTTTTTAAGAGCAAGTTAAGTGACATGTTTTGCTGAAGTTATTTCTCATTCTAATGCTCCAATTAAAAATTTTAGAATTTTTCAGAATTTAGAATTTTTTCATTTTTAATAGAGTTAATACTTCATGCACACTGAATTTTATGTGACTTGTACAGAAGAACCTGTGCAATGCCCAAGAATCAAATACATTACAATTTCTGCAGCAAAAAGCATGGACACCATTCATGTGAAAATTTTCAGGGACCAGAAGTAACATCATATGGGTCCAGGTCAAGTTTGCCACCAAAAGAGTTATGAAAATGCAGAAGGTTTTGAGAGATTTTAGATTTTAGGAATCGTGAATTAAAATTGTAGAGCCATATATTTTTTTTTCCAGTGCTAGGGATTGAATCCAGAGCCTTGTGCATATTAGGCAATCACACTACCACTGAGCTACATACAACCCCAGCTCTATAATTTTTTAAAGTATAGAAATTTGAATCCATGGGTTCATTGGCCCCTGATTTATTTTATTCATACTGTGGTGCATCTCACCCATCTTTCCTTGATCTCCAGTAAAACTACATTAATTTATGGGACTTATTTTAATGGACCAGTGATTATCATATTACCCTAAGGCTAGGGAACTGTTCTCTGGAAAGGTACAGCTAGCCTTCACAAATAATAAAAACCACTATCCCAAAATTAAGGACTGGGATTCATCCCTCAGGAGACATATTTATTTGCAACTCATTTGGGGTAAAATTGCTAATGTTTCCAAAATATGATCATTGTTCATGTTAATGGCTGATCATGATCATTTTTTTTAAAAAAAAAAGGACATTCTTTTCCAAGGGGGAAGTAAGTTTTAAAGCTGACTTTGGAAACTAATAAAAAGCAAGGTTCAGAGCATCTTCTAAAGATGAAAATAGAAAAGAGTCAGTTGTTTTCAAGACTATGAGAAGGTCTAGACTCTAGAGGCTTCTCTAACGTGACTCTGAGGCTCCAAGCAAGACTAGTGATGAGGAAATCAGACAAGCACGGCATTCAAAAGGCAGACCTTCAGGACACTTAAATTTAAATGTGCCAAATGTCCAACTACTCCTCTTCCCCCAACTCCCTCTCTCTCATACACACACATACATGCGCCTTAGCTCCCTCTGATTGTGTCATAAAGAACTGCCAAGGCCAAGCTATTGCCCCCTTTTCTATCTTTGGTTACAACATATGACTGTAATGGCCTAAATCCATTCTTATACCCTGCACATTGTAAGTATGTTGGCTCAGAGGTCTCATTGCCCAGTGAAAACCATAGCTTAGGCATTGTGAGCTTGAAGCCTTACTGTTGAAAAGTTATTTAATGTCTCCAGATCTCAGTTTGCTTGTCTGTAAAGCATGAGCAATAATAGAGTCTAGTTCATGCAGTTGTCATAAGGATTAAATTATATTTAGTATGTGCCTGACCCATAGTAAGGGTTCTGCTTTTCTGAGCTATTGTTATTTTAAACTCACGCAAATTCTAAGGACCAAGCACCGCAGACCTTGGCACTTACTGGGATTGTAAGTAATAGCTTGTGTTAGGACTCAATAACATCACAAATTAAGCTCACAATAGATCTCCAGATCCTTTCCAGCACCTTGGTTTTATTGGTAATATTATTTATTGCTTAAGGATAAGATGCTGGATTGAGTTCTTTCCTTTAAATATTTACTGCACTATGAGTATCATCTGTATCCAACTTATAAACCAGTTGAGTTCCAAAAAGTTTATTTGCATTCAAATTATTTAAATTTGAAAGACTTTTTTTCATAACATAATGTTTTAAAGAGGTTAGGTGCCCAGGCTGACATAAGAGAAGGCAGTAAGGTGAGTATCCGTGCCCTAAGCTGGATGGTCATCAGTCAAATGACACCTAGAACCAGGACCCACCTGTTAGATTCCTCAGCAGGCTGAAAAGAACAATTTGGCTGGGGGTCAGTGTTAAAAATTGTCATGTTCTTCATGTAATAAGAAAAGAAATTGAAAGTCAGAGTCCCCAGCTCAGAGAGGGAAGATGTGAGATATAGAACAGAGATTATCACCAAGATACTAGAACTTCTGGAATCTTGGTGGCTTTCCTATATTTGTATTACCTTATACTCATTTTCTCACACTGATTAGTGGGAATCTACTTAAAACCAAATGTTCTTGGGACCACACAAGGAAGGGGGTCATGGGGGGATTACATTCACTCTAAAGCTAGGAGAGGGCTAGGAATAAGGGAGGGGGGATACAAAACATAAAGTGGGGAAAAGGAAAGGAGAACAGGCTGTGTGGATGTGAATCCATGTCACCACCTGCAGACGTGGTGTTTCTAAGACAATTACATTGACTTTCACGAGGGATGGGACTTATCTCCCTGCTTTGGCAATTGAAGAGATGGTGATAATTTAAGATCTGGTCACTTGAGACTTGTCAGTGACATTAAATGTCCATATCTGCATAAGAGAAGAGGCTAATTTTGTGTTCTAGCTGCACATCAAAATCGTTTGGGAAGATTTAAAATTCCCAGTACCCAAGCTGCACCTCATACCAGTTCCTTCAGAATCCCAGGAAGAAGGTATCATCAGTTTCAAAGTTCTGCAGACGATTCCAATGAGCAGCCACTCGAGACCGTCTTAAGTATCATCTCTTGCGGGTGTCGCAAACTGAAGAACAAGGTAGTATGGCCACCAAGGGCACAGGCCAGTCTTAAAGCCTCTTACCCAAATTCCTGGTATAATTAAATTTTCCCTTCCCAAAAGAATCTGGGACAGAATTTGAGAACAGATTGGGTGAAGCTCATCATTCAGATGATTTTATTTGCTAAGAAAAAAACAAATTTGAAAACAACAATCATTGAAATGAATGGCAAAATGTTTTAAACATTTTATGCACAAATTCAAAGACCATCCTAGAGGTGAACTTGTCCCACCATGTGTCAGGCACTGTGCTGGACGCTAAGGATAAAACAATTTCAACCATAGATTCAGCCCTTGATAAAATGCAGTAAATGCGTGAGTTAACAGGGAACCCTCGGTGCAGACTGAGCCTGGCCAGCCCTGGCTTCCAACAAGCAAGGAGCTGCACAAGAGGACTGGGTTACCTATTTTAGAACGAATGTTTTGGCTTACAAATGTCGGTCTTCCCGGTGTAATATGGCTCCACGGGTGTGGCAGCATCCTGACAGCCGAATTGTAGTTACTAATTAGCATCCCCTGAAGGGGTTTCATCAGCTATTCTTCTGACATTCCTGTTAATGCTTAGGTGTGTCCGCCTGAGACATGACTTGGTGCGGGCCTGTGCACATAGCTACTTGCTTACCCTCACCCCTAAGATAATTGCCATTACTACCTGTTGTTTCATTAAATTACTTGGAATTAGTCCTCTGTTGATCTGCATTTTTAGGGGAGAGGATTGGTAGATGCTGCGGTCAGAGAAATGCACTGTGTGATTAGTGCGTCCACATCAAATCTCTTGCTTCCCAATTGCTTGAGGGGCTTAGGAACCGAGTGTCTCTCTGTACCATAAGTATGTCATCGTTTTCTGCTTTGACAAGGTTAGTGTCTCTGGTGTCTACTGGCACAATCCCCAAGCTTCCTGGAACTTGTGTCATTAACCATGCAGTGGGGTCTGACTGCAGAAAATGGAGAGCACATTAAGCAGGCAAAAACAGCCCAGGTCTCGAAAAATCTCTGCATAGAAAACAAGTCACCCTAAATGATTCTGTTAACATGTCTGACCTCCCATGCCTCTCTCCCCTGCTCACTGCTGCAGAGGATTCTAGCCACGCGAAGCCTGTTCTCCCTTCTCCCTGTCCCCTCCCCACAAAGGGCTCCACACACTCTATGATCAGTCCTGATGATGCTGGGAGACATAGACTTCTCTCAAAGAACTGCAGATGAGGGGAGAAAATATGCAAAAGACAGGTAGCAAGTGAACCAAGCAGTTGTCAGGTGAGTCATATTTTTACAGTCTCAAAGCTGCTTACACGAATTGGCTCATTTAGGGAACAATCTCATGGGCTAAGCACATCCAAAGAATACTACAAAAGGAACAAGTCCATCAGTGCCAAGTGGGGTGGGGGAGGTCAGGCTTTACACAAGCAAAACTCACATCCGGCTTTAAACCAGGTGTCAACAGCTCAGATGTTGCTGTTGCACAGGTCTTCAAGGGACTTAACTGGTAATATTAGAGGCCCACAGACCTACTAGTCAGAAATACCCTGTCCAAAAAACCATATGATCATCTCATTGGACGCAGAAAAGGCCTTTGATAAAATCCAGCACCCTTTTATGTTCAAAACTCTAGAAAGGATGGGGATCAAAGGACCATTTCTGAACTTAGTCAAGGCTATATATGCTAAACCCTCAGCTAGTATAATACTAAATGGAGAAAAGCTGAAAGCATTTCCACTAAAGTCGGGAACAA